>LQRL01122697.1:5385-16455 GCA_001703475.1 Hydroides elegans
TGGAATTATCTTGCCCCTATGTATGCCCATATACTCCTTTTCCAATACCTGAATTTATACCTGAATTTATACCTGAAAATAAATATTTAAGCAGGTGGGTTAAGATAGGTGCTTATACATTAGGGCACAAGTCATTTGTTTGAGATGAAGTCTAGACATTTTCTCATGCCATCTGCGACTGACCCCCAGAATGAAAGAAATATCAATTTACATAAATATTGCCATTTTATTTATATCCTATTCAAATTCATAGCCGACGGAAACATAAAACATTAGTCGAAAGACAAAATGGTTAATGTTTACAACGATACGGTGGCAGATTTTAAAATGATAATTCATTTTTAAATTTACATTCGGTCAAGATATGAATTAGCGAAAGCTTATTTATTCGTAGCCTTTTAAATTCCTTTACCAAGATCATTGATATTAGTTTCGTTTGTAGCTTAACGAGCTTTATATGCTTAAATGACAAAACCATACTTCTTAAATCACTGTAGCATCCCTCAACATAATTTCTTAACGGTTGGTTAAAATAGATAAACAAAATAATACATTGAAATCCAACAGACAGTAAACTACTTTCAAAACGTAACCATAAACATTGTACTGAAAGATTAAGTAGCATCTCGTTTGATAAATGCCTTAAAGTATTCAAGCATGCGAGTTTAATAAATGGAATACAAATCTTGAACACAAAAGACAGAAACATCGAACTCACAGAGAGCGCGAAATGATAATCGGCATTAAATATTTGTCACAAAATGGCACCAGGTGAATCGTAATGCTATATGGCGAATGGACCCAGTGAATTATTAGTAAACTGGTGTTTGAGTTTGAGAAAGTCAATAAATAAAGAATGAGTTAACGGAATCCGCTTATCACTTTTTTTCAATAAAAGCCAGTCCATAATGTCAATGGGTGAGTTTTATATTTGCGGGATAAATGATATATCCAAATGGTCGCTTTTTCTATACAGTCTTAAATCACTGTGTTATTGTTGATCTCCTAGGGGTACTCTCAGGATTGACCCATCATCTATATGTCCATAAATTGGTTTTGTTCGTGTTTAGATTTCGCTGGGCATACCCTAGCATAACGCACGCAACACACCATTAGCACCCCGTATATCACGTTGCGTCGCGATGAATAGTGGGGACGTGGGTGAGGACCGGAGGGGTAGGGGTGGACAGACAGTAGGGGGAGGGAGTTCGGTCACAATGCTGTAACGATCACATGTGTCAAATTAACGCGCGATCACTTTTTAACTAGATCTGACCAGCCCACCGACCTATATATCACTGTGATTGTTTTTAAATTTGGAAAGAGTTAAAGTGGGCTTGACGTCCAAACCTTTTGGTATGTTGTGGAATGCGTGAAATAGGGGAGCATTTGAATGATTTTTTACAACCTGCTCTGTTTTTCGCTAGGATTATAAAACTTATTTGCAAAAAAAATGTGAATCACATCAGATTAGTTTTCTCCGACCAAGTTCTTCCTGCGGTATCATATATCGATTGGGTTTTTTATATATCCTAAAGGTTTGTCTTGAAATCGTTATGTCAAGTAAATATCGTTTCAATATTGACAACCAATTTTAACAACCATTCTGCTTTATCTAAATAAGGATGATTTAGGTTCCTTGGGCAGAATGTGCTCTAAATACAGAACATTTGTGATTAAGATACAAGTAGATTTGCGATTCATCACAGCAACATCGAATTTCAAATATTCGTTGGAACGGAAATTAAAAATAAACATATGTGACCCAAGTTCTTTAATCGCATAGATGCGGTAAATGTACATATTGTTACTTATTAAGGTAAAGTCAGTTAAATTCATACGCTTTGTATTGGAGGGTAATAACTTATAGAACTCGTATACCTGAATGACCTGAAGCCATTATACTGTAATTTTTTTCATTGTTCAGTTTCATGAAATCATATATTTAGGCGGATTCATATCACAAATAAAGCATCCAATACGAATAAAATGCGAATGCATTTATTTGTGAATTATGATAGATAATTGGAATATCCTTTTACATTAAACAAAAGAACCTATATTTCAACAGTATTGTTTGGTGCCCATTCAAACTTCTATTTATTACTCCTATAAAATTTAAGGATAGCTTAATTGTAATACAAGTTGAATTGTGGCGCATTAAATCAGAGTGAGGGTTTTAAATATCTTGAGTATGCATTTTTTCATCGAATTTTATATCTTAAAATGTAGATTTATGTAAGTAAATTCATGATAATATGAAGAGACAAAACATACTAAATCGTACAAAATGAGGCTTGTTTATGGATTAAAACTCTTAAGCCATCGCCATTAAAAAGAAGTTTATAGCAAACACTTAAATTGATATCAAAAGCACATACGGATGTTGTAAAAATCAAACACGTTGCTGCATATAAGTTATTTTATGGTGTTGCACCAGTGTTAAGTTATGTAAAGTAGAAAGTAAACTGTCAATAGTTTGATTTTTTAAATATATGTTAATCCCTGAGGAGTGCACAGTCCCAAATAAATGATAACTATATGCAATATTTTCATATGCATACTAGCTTATAATATATGGTTAAGAACCAAAACTGTTAAACCGTATTCCGATTCAATCGATAGATAATTGTGTTAAAAGCTTGTGTTAAGAGCTTGTGTTAAAACATTAAGTGCTCAAAATATGTAACTTAACAATGTTATTTAGATGGACCGTCCCAGTGACTCGTTCGGCGTTGCGATGTTACATCTGACATTATTCAGACAGTATCATTGAGAACTATAAACGTTATCAAACAAACGTAAACGACTGTAGTTTACTGGGACTATCCAAACTGTATGAAGTTTATGTCAATGTTGTGAAGTATCCGTCATATATAATCTTGGTCATCATTCTGAAGAGTGTCCCCCATTTGACACCAAAGCCAACGGTATACGCACCTATATGCGCCGGATATATGAGCTATTTGCACATCCTCGACACATACCATCTACTTATACCACTGTTATTCATTCATAAACCATACCACCCCCTCCCCTCGGCACCGCCAAATTTTCCGAGCTACTTCAGACTTAAGCCAAGCCTCGAGGTCAAGACTAGATAACCACTCGACAAAATTGATTTGAAATATATATTTTACATTCGCTTTATAAGGGAGTGAAAGGATAATTGCGAAATAAGGTCGAGTTAGAATACGGGGTGATTATTTTCAGTATTTAACATGGCTTAGATTTTATGTTGCTTTGGGCTAAACAAATAGATAAATTGAAAAGTATTCGAAATTGAGTAAAACGGATGAGTTGGTTTCCGGGACATAAGGCATTGGGGGTCAAACGTTCAGCAGCAAGACAATGGTACTCATAGAAAGATTTGGCCTACATGATACTCTGTGTTAGAATAATTTTGACCTTAATTCTTAAATGTCAACAATAATTGCTTATTACTGCCTTCTGTATAGTTTAAGCAATTATATGTGTACAAAATGTAGATGAACCTAACATGTATACACACAAAGGCAATTTTGACCATTTTACAGAGTTTTACCTGAGGTCAACAGCAGCGAACTGTGTTTTACATTTACATACAATTAGACTTGCACATGGGAAAATTATTGTAACCCAAACATGACCTTTCATATAGTTAATTTTGATTTAAGTGCAATATGCTTCAAAATATTGCACCTCCAGCGATTTTAGTACGGGCTTTAAGGCAAATCATGATTTAAGGTGGTTTTTCGACGGGAAAAGGTTATTAACTTAAAGCCTATGTTCCTTTACATGGGGTTGAATTTTAAGCAGTGATTTCCTGACTGTGGTTTGTATTTTCGAATAGTAATACGTCCGATTCGGATGTACAGCTGCAAAGCCGTGGTTTATGTGACAGTTAGAAAGAGTTTTTTCGACCCGTTTTATTGGTTTAAAATCTTGCTCATAATTGTTTTCGAATTTCCGGTGGAAAGCGACAGAAATTATAGGTATGTGGTGTTGCATATTTTGAAATCAATTGAAAAGTAATTCCTCCTTATCTAACTGGACAGTAGCGAGTATATTAGCAATTTTGCGTGGCAACACTATTTCAAAGTACCTATATCATTTTGTTCTAACCAATTCAGCTCTTTCGATAATTGTTGTTATTTATTCTCTCTGAGAACATCTGGCCAGGCCCTGCAAAAAGTTACCCTCGTGCACTATATACCGGACAAACAATAATTTGTAACGATTTTCTATGGCGTAGTAACTATTCCATACCTATGCCAAAATAACACCGATGTCTTAGCCAAAAGAATGTCAAACCCAACCTAAGTATAGCGTGAGTAACATCGTATGGTCAGGGACATAAATAATAGTAAAGTGATGGATTGTATGTAGTGTGTTTTTTATAAACAAATGAGGCATTGGACATTGCATCTAGGGTATATATGGTCAAACGACCTTTGCATATATTGACGCTGTTCCAAAACTGGTAGAAAACAGCTCGTATATCAAATGCTTATTTTGGGTATAATACCAAATCACATATTTGAGCTATGTTTAAAATTTCAATGCAATGTGAAAGAATATTCAGGTATGACATGATTATTATGTAAATTATAATATACATTTTTTTACCATTCAAGAGGGGCGAAACTGTTGTTCGTTTGTCAATTTCAACACGCCTTTAACGCCGAATTTGAAACATATAAACCAATCACGGAATTGGCATTGATGGATCATGCAATACAGCCTTTAATGCGAATTTGAGCAATAATATAACTTTGACCAATTAATGCAATTAACTAACTAACATCAACATAATATAATATATAATACTTACGCGCATCGGTCGAACTCTTTTCCCTTGCGGAAGTACTTCTCATATTGCTCCGCAAACTCTTCACCCAGAGTAAGGCAATGCGTTAACGTAGGGTTGGTGCTGTCGTCATCGAGTGTGCAATCGACGCGTGATACGTCATATGTCCCTGACGTCATTGGAGACGCATTACTTCCGGTGGTCACTACAAATAAATCAGAAATGTTTTTTTTTTTAATTTTCAAAACTCAATAAATGTACATAGTATATAAATAAATTGCTAGAAAAAAAGTTTAATACCTTTGATACGATACAAAAATGAATAAATTGCTAATAAACATAACATTTTTTTTTCAGTTTCAATATTCAAAAAAGAAAATATATTTATATGATGAAAAGAGAGAGGATTTGGGACATCATTAGATATAACAACTTTGTCGTTGCTACCAATGGTCCAGAATACAAATGAACGTATCTACACTAATATGCTAAATGAGAGCAAGGTTAATTAATTATTGCATATTATCGCAAGGCTAATTAAGTCGTTTAGACGCTAATCATCCTATGAAAAACATCATTACATTAGTGTGTTGCAATTTGGGTCAACAATTAGAAACAGTGTATGCATTGAATAGAGTTTGAATGTCTTTTTCTTTAAATGCTTTCATTGTTATTGTAAAAAGACAAGGATTAAATCATTCAAAGAGCCAATAGTATGTGCGTCATAACTTAGTTTTTACTGCAACCCTAGTTTCTTAATGGCACTTTTTTCAAAGATTAAGTGTCAATCGTATACCGTGTTTATTTTTCAAAAAGTGTACTATTACCGCAAGGTAAGTTTGGTAGTGTATATTTCTGCGTTTTTCAACGTGTGTATATGTTAATAGTTTTCAATATGTAAGGTGAAAAAAATAAGTATATATCCCATCCATTATATAGTACATGTATATGCGGAATAATATACCCTCAAATGCCTCATCAAAGAAATATATTCCTTTAAATGACACATTAGAAGAAGTTATTTTCAAATTTAGACAAGAAAACGGGATTCTTTTAGTAATCTTTATCCTAAAAGCTTCCAACAAAGAAACGAATTCTGTTACAGCGAGTGTGCTCCTCGGTTTTTACCCTGTGGAGATAAAAGTTTCATATTCTTTTGAACAATCAGTTTTAAATTTCATATAGAATTCTATTATTGATCAAAAATGCGCGCGATTATAAAAACGTAAGTTTTAAAAGAGACAATACTGGAAGAAAAAGATGGCACTTTAATATAATTGATAAAAATGTAGGTTTAAATATTAAGTCTACGATGTTTTTCGAATAATGGTAACCTCTTACCACTACAATATACTGTTAACACATATTAATGCTCATTGAATTGGTTTCGTTTCTGATTAAGTTATATCCTAGGGCCTATGTTTGGAACTTTATAAAACAATGAAATCAGGGAAATAGTTATATTTAAACATAATGCAACTTTAAATAAATTAACACTGTTTTTGTAAGGAAAAGTATATGAAATATAAGCGATAAACATATAATGTTGTTTTATGGAACATGATATCCAACAATTTAAAGTGAGATGAACTTGATACTTTAATATGCGAGGGGAAAGTTATTTCCTTATTAAGATATCGCGGGTTAAATGCGGTGAAAACGAACGGATTCGACACCATTTTAGGGAGCTTCTTCTCCTTTTTTTATTTCAGAAAATAAAGATAGACTCTACGTGTTTTTTTAACTCTTTTTTTTAAATGAATTTAATAACTTTGTTCTATTTTTTTTTATAACTATATATTCCTAGTCAATTAGGGTAGAGTGAGTAGAGTGATAAACGTCGCTTTGAAATATGGCGCACTTTATTGCATAAATTGCTTTCAAATATTACGAAACTTTAAAATAATTATGGAACGTTTCCCATTGTCTATTTTTCTTAATAATATGTAAGAGTAATATATTACATATACATTTATGCAAACGATGGATATCAAAATAACGTCTGATCCAAATTTAATCGAAATTTGGCGACACCGCTTCCGCATTTGATACAATTCCTGGGAAACTGCAATTCTTACAATGATATAGCACTTATTAAAAGACCTGGAATAATATTGAAAAGGGATATTATACGTTGATTGGCGTTTGAAAATCGCTTCATCATAAATGTCAATATGTGACAAAGTATTATTCAAATGCATGTCAACATCATTTCATTTTCGAACTCTAAATTTTCGTGCAAAGTGGAAAAAATATTGACTTTTCCTTTCGTGGTAATGCGATACTTTTAATGTAAGGAAGGGGAGAGTGAAGAGTACACTAAGTATTCTTTTGATATAATATTTAGAAACCACTAAGTATAATCATATCATAAATGGTACAGAGGTGACCCTGGTATAGACGAACACTCTTTCCCGATGAAAAATATATCTTCAGTTGAGTGGTTAAATGGGATATTGGCAGTGAAATTGTGCCTTCAAAAATGTACACCCTGGGGCATGTCAAAGCTATAGATTTGATATAAAAGTGCTTGTAAAATAAAATGATCACAATAACTTATAGCGGATTTTTCCATCGAGATATGGACAAATTTAGGAACTAGACTCGACGACCTAAAATATATTTTCCTTTGAATTATTGTGAAATACCATGGCCGAAAACGCCGATCCGACCGTTGAAAAAAAATGCGATGTATTTTGACCTGGCCACACTGGGAGCGACGAGGAACGTTAGTAATACAAATGTATGTAGAACTTCTTTATAGAACTAAGTCAAAATTGACGTTGTTCTATCAAATTCATCATGTCTAAGAAGATCATCATTATCGCTCCAACTATGCCCAGTCGCTGAACCTATTCATTTGTTAAATAATCCTATGCTCTCAACTTTTACTAAGCCAGATGAAAGGTTGAACATGTAAATGAAGCTACGATTTGGTTCTCTTTGAACTCCAAAACCGAAGTGCATGTATGAATATGTTGTGGTGTTGCTATACGATGTCAATCTGCATAACAACGTTATGTTAAACATTGCGATTTATTACTATGGGCGTATGAAGCCATTACGCGATGCCAAAAGGTCAGTGGTCCCTGCATATTTAACAATGAAGTATTTTACGCAGAATATATAATCCATGGGAACAAGTTTGAAATGTTTTTTTTACCATGAATTCATCGAATAACGCACTTCTGAGACGCATTTTCTTACTTAATTCGCAAATCGTGTCATTATCAAGGATTAGAATGTGTTTTATTAGCTTTTTATTTTTTTTTCAAATAAATCAGTGCATGTCAATTTTTTTATTAAGGTAAAATTAGTAAAATTACACATAAACTTACCAAATGAAATGACCAGGAAAACGACCGTAAAGAACGCGCTTATTAGCTTTAAACTCTCCATGTTGATTGCGATGATAGCTCAAGACTTCTCAGCAAATTATCTGAAAACAATTAATATATCTATATAGAATTCTATGTATCAAAGTATATTAATGAAAACATACATATATGTTAATTCAATTTGATTTTACTTAAAACAAAGAGGGATATATATTTTATTCAATCAGCTATTATGACACACCATTTACCTAAGAAACACGATGTCTTGCCTTTTTTCGTCTCTATGTCAATCCAAGCGCAATGTAAAGATCAAAACCGTCGCATTATCATAATCACTGGCTAATTTGTCTCGGATTAATCGTTTATCAATGCACTTTCCGACATGAATGAGATAACTGAACGGCTCTAATTGTCATCTGCAAAATCATTAAGATTGTTTTATCAAGCGGAGCGCGCATAATAACGAGAGAAATGCTTAAGTGACTAACGGTGCCAATTTACAGAAAGGGCTGCGACCTTCGAATCAAAATGGCCACGACAAACAAGACAACACTCTTTCTTTTTCTATCTACTTTTTGCATTCCTAATCAAACGTTCTTTTGTAATGTAGTCACTGTCCTTTAATCGTCCAACGATCAAAGGGAAACCGTGTCATACCGCCGAACGCAAAAATGGCACGGTTATCGACGGTTCCAAGTTTTAATAAGAGAATATACATAAAAAAACGGTAAAAGTCTAATATGGATATAAGTTGAACATTGTTTGAAGAGCACACAAAGGGGATTTCTGCCACACTTCATTCGTACAATATCCATAGGTGTTTCTCGTAAATCTTCGGGCGCTTTCGATGGATTTTTACTCGCTTTTATCAAATCCTTGACCCGAGGGCTGTGTATATTAGTCAAGCATAAAACGGCGGAACTATTTGTATTGAATATCATTTCGCTTATGTTAACAATAGAGTTAAACGGTTATACGGTTAGGGACTTTTGAACTACTGAATTATGTTTATGTTAACAAAGGAGTTTGCTCACACTTAGAATAACTTGCTTTGTCCATTTATAAAGCATTTCTAAGCACATATCAGGTTCATTTTCACTTAAAATTATTCATGAAAAATAAGAGACCCGGGTAGACGTGTTTTCTAAATGAAAGGAATGGTATTTCATAGAAATGAAGCTTTTTCCTTATTGCTTATGAGCTTTTCTATACAATGTATGGTACAGGCACGCGCTTGTATTTTTTTTCTGCGATGCTGCGAAATTCAAAGGAGATTGATATGACAAACCTACCGATATTGAATTTGCCATATTTTCCTCGAATTTCGCAGAGTCTCAGAAAAATGTCGCATGTGCGTACCCGTACCAGTGTGCAACAACCTTAAAATGTTTAAACCAAAGAGTAAACCTTCGAACATCTTCCCCGTCGTAACAACAAAATGTATTTACTCCAGGTATGCACTCCCACGCTTTGAAATGTGGTAGGTAATGCAAAAAAGTTGTCGAAACGGACAATATGTGTGTTCGAGTATAAAGCAATTATTATGAACACCTATTTCCCTGAATTAATCGGTTAAACATAAATAGGAATAACCTGCCCGATAGAAAACATAAGCGAATTTGTATGGAACATATGCCACGTCTATAACAACAAGTGGAAATAGACAATTATGTTGAAAAGTAAGATATTCGGGTTATTTTCTTGCATAATTGCCTGATATAAACATGCAAAGGTCCTATTGTGATAATATTTCCTTTCTAAAAAAGCCTCATGCAATGCTTTATTATATAGCCATTGTATAGCATTGGACTCAAGGAGGTTTTATGTCCTTTATTTATCTTTGTCACTCATATTATTCTGTTTGTATATGATACGTACTTCCCTCCCCTTTTGGAATAATGGGTCGAAAACGTATCGGTTAGGGACCCGTTATTATATTTCCATATAGTACAATACGCATTTATAGTGTATGTTTATTTTGACAATAGATAAGATATGACAGGTTCTCATTCATTCTTACACCCAGTAAACCAAGTGCAATTTCTAATCTATTGCTTCTATACAATGGTAGCATTTTGGTTTAGGGTCATGCCATTTTTTATTTGATAATTTATAATGACGTATCACCGTTTGTTGTAGAATTTCCCTTGGTGAACCTATTTGAATTCTGGGTCCCTGTATTTATATTATTTTAGATTTCACAATAAACATCGAAATATGCCCTTCCTTAAACCCATGAGGTTCTGATAATCATGACTAGCCCGTCAGTCCGTGAATTATCTAAATGCTCTTCCAATCCATGTTAACTCTATCCATCCATTGAAACATGCAATCCACCAATGGACTACGTTTGTAATATCATAAGCATTCCGCGGACATTAGCCTGGTCGTCAGGGGAGTATAGGGTCTGGCTGCCTAACCAATCGTTTTCCCCTATGTATTTATTTGAGTGAACTCATTGAAGCACCCTTGAACTGATGGCGCGCTTCAAGGAGTTCCCCATTATAAATTGCCGTGCAAAATATAGTTGCTATAAAAATAATGCCCATTCGAGCTTACACTGTGGCCAGGCCTTTCACCGTATAAGCATCGCAATCCTGATGATGATCACTGAACATTCATTTCTTTTTCACTATTTCACACTATTTGCTATAGCAGGTGCCAACCACCGGAAGTGGCGAATCTAGTCTTTTATTTGCGTTTGTTTCTTTTATTGTATTAGGTGACATGTGCCAATCTACCAATGAAAACTGCCACAGGGAACAGTCACAATGGATTGGAAAGGCGCATGCATGCCTTTTCAAAAAAAAATGTAAAATGAATAATTTGAATACACGAGTTAATATGGAATACTTTTGCGGACATAACCCCTGTTTTTTGTTTCAACAGAAAAATCGGTTGATACCAAACATTTGGTTTCAACAAAACTCGTTTTCGTTGAAA
>LQRL01122697.1:16641-27574 GCA_001703475.1 Hydroides elegans
GATCTGTTTAGACTTACTCGTAATTTTGTTGAAGCCATTTTTTTTTGTTTCAACCGAATTTTTCTGTTGAAGCAAAGCTCTCTTTTGCTTCAACAACACAGAATGTGGTGATAACTAATGCTGTAAGTTGTTGAAACCAACGATACTCAGGCGCGGAGCCAGAAATGCCACAATACAGGGTGACACTTGTATTTATTTATATTACGAATTTATATTATTTGTTATATTTTCAAATATACATTTTATAATTTTCGCTTAACAGGGCCATGCCTCATTCTCCTACACATGGGTGATGAATACTCAAGATTGGATATACATTAACCTTAAATTGGCATATTATAGACATAAAAGTTATACAATTTTATTCTTGTATTGACCAGAATATTGTTTTGTTGCAAAATAATTAGACTATACCTATCATCCCCTCCCTCTAATTCATTATGTATGACTGACTGTGAAACACTGAATTACCAAGTGGTTATACAAGTATAAACCTAGATGTGGTATTCAGTAATTTCATGTGGTTTTTCAATTTTCTGCATAATGCATTTGCAACAAATCAAATCGTACTCATTTGTATTCATTAAACAGCTTAGATTGCAATCGTATGTATTTTTTCGTAAATGTCACTCTGGAAAAATCTCAATTATTTGTTAAAACTTAATAAAAAATGATTCACCAAATACAAGAAAGCGAAAAATGGTATTTCATAAATACGGCCCCATTTGAATAATACTTTCAATACTGCATCGCGTTTATAGTGACGTTTAATCGCATGGCAACCGTTGTCATAAGCACTATTGCTTTTCTGCAGTATCACGTGTATCGCATGTCTTTAAGATGGGGCCGTATTTATGAACGCACACCATAACTTTGGAATTCGAATAATCACATAATACTTTTGTGTAATAGTATTTCCATTTTGCTTGCATATCTTAAAGAAAAATGATACTTTCAATTTGTTTCATTCATGGTGTTAATATGTATTTCATGTTTTCCAATTGAGCACCGTCCTACGATGTTATATAGTCTAACAAGGATAGGTTTTTGAATACCAGCTTTCATTTGATTGTATCCATGGAAATCGAGTATTTCATACAAGATGAAATAGAGGGAGGGGATGATCATTATTCCTATTTAAAAGTTTTATTTCAATGAATTATAATAAATCTGACTCATAAAATATTTATCTTTATGTTCACATTTGTTTATAACATATTTTATTAACATTAAAGCCTTATAGGAGCTTTTGGTTTTCTTTTACCAACATTTCTTATTGAAAACAGCATTTACAAATGTTCACGGCCCTGGAAAAAAGCTTGTTGAAACAAAACTGAATACTGTCTCAACCATTTTTTAGCTTATCAATTTCCAACAAAATCAATATCAAAATAAATGAATTCACTTGTAGAATGATATTATATGTATAATACTTTATTACACATGAAAAATAAAATAACATGTAAGTAAATGTATGATTTTGACTGTAAGCTAATTTAGTCTTAACCGAAATGCATTTGGTTTTAACGAAAACGAGTTTTGTTGAAACCAAACGTTTTGGTATCAACCGAATTTCGGTTTCAACAAAAAACATAGGTTTTGTCCGCAAAAGTATTCCATAAGTTAATGACAAACTGATAGAAGACATAGTTATAAACTAACAAATACGGATTCAATTACTCACCCAGTCCCTTCTGTGAGAATGCAATAAACTAACTGAGTAAGTTTCTTTTATATGGAATATACTGCAATTGATTATACAATCGTTGTTGGTTATAACTATAACCAAATAAATACTCTGACGTTTCTAATCTAAAAATAGTAGACAATGTTCAAATAATAAGAAACAACATTGGAAGGGCAGCTACTCAATGTATGGTCGAAAGGGTATCCAGTCAAAACTGCCAACGGCAGAAATGACTGACTTTATGACTAATATTTGGTTACTACATATTCGATATTTAGCATTGTAATATCACAACAGAGCATTACTTGTCACGAATTACTGGAAATCAAAATTTCGTATGTTTTTAACTTGATGAAGTTTTTAACTGCATGAACTACTTGTAACATACATGAGTTGTACACACACTTTTTTCTATATTTTACTGCACCCAATTAACACTGCAATATGTATCAATCATTGGGGCTTATGACACAATATGTTGCATGCATGCATATTTCATTGCACTACATTGCATACCATATAACGATGCAATTCGATCTTATAGTAGAAATCTCGTCATTTTTTTCCGTCTCAGACCACAGACGAACCCATACAAATCACGTGCCAAACGAGACAAAAACAGTGACTTTATGAATGAGCAGAAATTGTTATGAATGAAAGTAAAGTTTTTTACCTTTCTTTTATTGCCCTATACACGCATTGCAGCGCGGCTATTATGGCTTATGGTGTATTCGATGGTGTTGTTGTGTAGGTTTGAATCAAGCGTCGCTAATGTCTTTGAGACGCCAAAATTCAAAACTGTATCCAAATGATGTATGTGATAACCTTAATATCGCTTAAAGTCGTTTGTCATTTGTAGTTATCTCGTTCCGTTGTGCATCAGTCCTTGAAAGGTAGAGCTATTATAATTCAGTGTTTCTTAATATATATTTATCTAGATAATCGAATATATTTCTTATATATAATCCGTAATATTTTGATGGTATACATTGGTAAAAATCCTCTATATAACACACTAGATGATGCTAAAGTTTCGTTATTCACCACTATTTTAAACTGTATGTATGATTTATCAGATATGTTCCAAAAGACGTAGAATCCATGCTTTTCGCTACTCGCAAATATATCCTAGTTTGAGGTGATATAAACAAAATATAGACCATACACTGCACTTAAATATCTATTAATTGCTTGTGCAAACTGAATTGTCACATTCAAAAATGCAGCTGACATGTGAAAATGTGCATCTGCAAACGATATGAATGTATTTAAAACTGGTGTTATTGTTTCTTTGTCCAAATCGATTATCACCATTAATTTTGATAACGCTGTACTATCCTTCACACCTTTATTACTATCATCCAAAATTGAATAAAAACGCGACCGCCAAAAATGTCGTTGAACCTTAAACTGCAGTAATGTTTCTCAAATCAAGAGGATGATTAATGGTTTTTAATCCAACAACAGTACGGAAGCACGGGTGGTGCTATATTGTCCTATATAAATCAATGTCCAAAATGTAACAGTAGAGTCATTTATTAGATTTTATCCTTTGTAGTTGCATGGTAGATGCTATAGCGTTATGGTAAGACACGCGTTATGATGTGTCAAATCGCTTTTCGGCTTTTCTGTACTCGTAATCGATTCGTTGTGGCGACCTGTAACAAATATGAAAAAATCACTTTATAAAACAGGGGAAAATTCACTCTTTAAAAACACATACTAAAATCACTATTTTAAACCCACGTTACTGAGCAAAACACATTATTGGTGATCCATCAATTGAATTCAAAACCTGAGTATCCTTCTAATACCCATTCATCCTTTTCAGGGCGTTTTATCGAGTCCGTTTTTCGCAGTGATTCTGATTGAGTTATTTGTCAATGATGATGAGGAATCATAAACCACCATATGTGGCTAAATCTAAGGTTGCAGAAACGCGGGGGTGTTTTACAGTGGTTTTACTCATTCGCCGGGCAAATATCAATTAAGCCGCAAAACAAAACGATTAATGACTCATTAAAATGCAAATAATTCAAAATAATACTAAGTTCTACGATAAATGACTAATTAAAAAGCAAATAATCCAAAATGATGTTTATTCTTTTGCAAATTTATCACGATGCATTAAACTCCAAAGCGCACTAATTGATCCTCATATATCATGAATATTTGAACATCATTATATACCATCCATGTAATAAAGATATCGATATTAATCCGTTCCAATTATTGACTATATATGAACTAAGTCATGCAATAATTGAGTATATGTTATATATGGTCCGTTTATATATAAAGCTAAAACACTTTCACCACCTTAAATTTATACACTCCGCATAATCAAACACAAAAGACACTTTTGCTCTCACTGAAGACTTAACAGGTTATGAGTCTCAAACCACTTTCTTTTGCAGGCAGTTTTCAAAAAACACCCGCCGCTGTCATATTAAGAGATACAGCTCTATATCGAAAGGTGGGCCGAACCATTGCATGAAATTATGATTGACAGGTGGTCGTTTTGTTCTGAAGAGACGAGGTCGGTCCTTAAATGGTGTGTAAGAACCAATCTGTACTGTGGTGTGTTGCCTTTATAAAGGTATAGCTGGATACAACGTATGGTTTTGTCAACCGTGGTAATAATTATTTTAGATTGTTTCGGCATTTGTTTCCAAAGCCCGTTCACTGTTTTCAAAATGCACGGACAGATAGTAATTAAACATATATCTTATTCCTAGGTCGTTATATATCCATTGATAACCAACCATGTTATCACACACAGCAACAAAAAAACTCATTCCCATGCTCAGCAAATGAGACTTCGATGTATTGTTTTTTAATCATGATTCGTGTATGATTCTGACTGTACTTATTGCATAAATGTTTAGCTAAACACAAATTCATCGATAGTTCAGGTTAGTTTAATGACCTGCTCTCTGGTATCCAATCTGAGATAGAACATCATTTGACCAGTAAAAATATATGTGTACTCTTTTAATCGATCATCAAGGAACTGCTATGCTCGCGATCGCGTTCACAAAATAATAAGTTGAGCTAACATCTAAATTGATTCGGACACGCACTGGCGGAATAGTCCTCGATCGCTGAGGAATCAAATGAAAGAAAGTTAATACATATCCGATAAAAACAATCTTTGATTTGCACTTTTTTCGTTGAATCTCAAGGTTAACGCAGAAAATTCCGAAACTGTCAGCCAACACCATAAAAGGTGAGAAAATGACATATTGTGGTGATTAAATATTGGCAGCATTGTCGATACCTTGAAAAATATCATACGTTAAAGCCATGTGATTTATGTAGAAAAAGATCAAGGCACTGACATGCAAACTACGATAGAATCTACATTGCAGCATATCTATGAAACTGGTCATATCAATTTTTAGAAGATTTACATGTACGAAGGACATACTTAATATTATTATTCTATATGTACTTTGCATCTTTCTTAAATTTTCGGAAAGGTCAACTCAGGATAATAGAAACCTATCAAAAACGGAGAAGCCCCACAAAAACAATAAAGTGACTATTATGGAATGTAAACCATGTCGATGTATCAACATATTTAGTCATTGGGGTCTGAAATTTCACACATTCATATTTACACTACCTTCATAAGAAGCCCCTATTTATGCTCTCTTTCAAGATGATCACAAAAGGATGGTATTGCATTGAAACCCTAAGGTGTATTTATGGTTGCATAGTTAACCATTTTGTAAGGGTTTTATGGTATGCCCCTGTGAAAGGGACATCCAAATATATATGTAATATCCTAATAGCTAAAATTCTATGAGGGTTCTGAATTGCTTTCATAAACAAAATGTATTGTAGCAGTTTGAGGAATTTGAAGGCGACATAAAAAAGATACATCCGCTCAAATAGAGCTTGTCATTGTATGTAACAACCGTCACAAAAAGCCTTTTTCTCCTGCAATTTATCATATATGCACAACCTTCACTTTTAACACTGATATTTCACAAAAATGAGGTGTTTCTTAACATACATAACTTCACTTCCCCTCCCCTCTTGTCATTTAAAACCCATTTTCCATCAATTTAAACTACCCTACTTGTCTAACTGCAATATATTGTATAGGGATCGATTTCAAAATATTTTCAAGCTCGGTTCATGTAAAAGAATACCGGTTCTCTGTTTCGCCACATCAATATTGTTTCTAAATTGTCGCATTGCGTTGCCAACTTAGTCTCAAATAAAACATTCTTACAGGACTGGGTTACAATACCTTGACATGCTAATGATGAAACAATGAACAATAAAGCTAAGTATTGTAACATAAAAAGGGATTTGAGATTTGAAATATGACAATAACATGTTTTGTTTACGTTTAATATGGATTTTTTGTTTGCAAGAATTGAGTTACCAGTTACACCTACGCAATACGAAATATATACGTTGCGGTCTAATGGCCCTAAGAGAGCAGTCTATATGACATTTTCATGCAACGTAAAAGAAAAAAAATGTTGCAGGTTTATCCATATAAAGATGCATAACTAGCTGGAAAGTTATTGCAAGATCAGAATATAGCGTTTAACGTTTAGCGTTTAACGTTAGGCATTTGGCGTTTAACGTTTAGCGTTTAGCGTGTGATGAAAGGGCATATAAGAGATTAAGATAAGCATTCATAATGATGTCCTTTATATACCCTTCACACACGTTTGCGCATTTAACGTTTAGCGTTTGCCCCGAGAAGCTAGTAATACGCGCGACTGTATTTTCATGATCATTCAAAGACCGATTGATATCATCAAAACTTCTCACGTGAATAAGATGCTTTTTAGATTTTACCCAAGTGTCTTTTAACAATTTGGAAACGGGTGTATTCGACACATTGCTTTACCTTTTTCGCCGAAAATATTTTATTTTTAACAATAATTCGATTTATCGTCCCTATGATAGTGTATTTAGCGATATATCTATTCTAAACATAAAGTTGAAAAAAAACTGTCAACTACATGAATGTACCGTCAAATTTCACCTTCACTCTGCCACAGTCCATTTTTTTTCCTTTTTTGGCATTCGCACAATACAGTGAGCTCATAAATTAATGTAATGTAGTTTTGTAAAACAAACAGAAATCTTTGAAAATGAAATACTATGATAACATATACATTGTAGATTGCGCAACTGATTTCCAATGTTCTTATCCTTGTACTCCAGTACATATACATTTGTATGCCGCCAGAATTGTGAGTTCTAGTAAGTTTGAATAATAAACACAAGAAAGTACAGATACATTTAAAACATTATAGTATTTATAATTATAGGGATTGAATCATTTGTGATGATCTTGGTATTGCTATAGATTCTCCACTAAATAAAATATATCGTTTTGCCAAAATCACCAAATATAAATTTAATGTGTTGGGTAGACCAGTGTATCTGGAATTCGCGGGAATCTCTAATTCGCGTATACGTGTTTCTCGAGAATTATTCATATTAAGAAACAACTTATATATAGGAAAACATTGAGAAACCAGTTTTCTATCACACTTAAGTCAAACCACGATCACAGTCTCAAGTTATTCGCAATAAACACGTGTCCGCGAATTATAGATTCCCGCGAATTCCAGATCCGACATTCTATATTGATATACCAATATGCTTTAGAATGCGGTCATCGGCCAGCAGAGTTTATATACAGGAACCGCGGTTGAATTGATAGAACGAAGTAAACCAAGCGATTTCATTTGGTTTTCTATATTTTTCGTTTTAAAGCAATTTCAGAAAAAAACCGCTTGGCGATTAACACATTACTCATTAAGCATCATCGAAAATGGCATTATCCTCGGCTATTCCTGTGATTTTTAAGTCGTAACAAAGTAGAATAAAGTGACATTTACATCTAAACATTGATGACAACTGCCAACCGGAAACAACTAAAGCACCATCTTGTTTTAATTGTAAGTTATGTCTCCACTTAAAATAATAGGTTCTGCTGTAGTGTCTTGACAGCAACTTTCGCCTGAGGGACACACTTGAAGGGATAGGTGCATACATTTTACTGTTATTTCGCTATTTTGGAAAAATCAAGAAGTAAATGATCTATCGTATAACGATGGGTACACCAAAGGTTATAAAGCCATCTTAACCAAATATACTATCGTGAATACTTCTTCGTTTGTAAGACGTTTCACCCAGCTTATGTATAGCCTGTCCCACATTTCGAATGCTTCCAGATGCAGTTGCGATGTTTTGCTGGTGTTTCAAGTCTCTACTCCATTCACGTATGTTAATTGACCAAACGAAGCATTTTATATACAGCTGAGTATACCACATTGATTTCAATATATGGGTTGTATGACGCATTTCTAATCTAACTTCATTGACTTAGTATAATTCTACCTTTTTGCACGGAATCCTTCACTTACAGAGTGCTGCGTCAGTTACAATGAGATCTTGCTCTCTCATAGACTACATTTCGTTGTTTCTTCTCCTACTTAACTTTGCGAAATTAAGATCAAAGGCATGACACTGAAAAAATAATTAATTTGGACAAATTATTACCATAAATTGGTGTGTTTAACATGTCCTGTTGAACTAAAAGGGAAATTTGTGTGTTTGCTGGGGGCAATGAAATTGGATATGTGTTAACTAGGGGGTCATATTTTATGAAAACCACACGTTTTTGATTTTGATAAAAGCCCACCTAGTACAATATAAGGCCTCTGGTGTGGCATATTCAGCTTATAAAACAAGTTTTTTTTCTTGATGCACCAAAAAAAGCAAACAGAGCTGATTGATACTACAAATATTATGTATAATAGGTATTACAACATAAAACATTTTGATCATAATTAATACTGTATGTAAGACCTACCTTTGTCCATAAATATTTATTTTTCAGAATTATAATGAAATAGGTTATCCTTTAAAAAATCGAGTTTTAAAACTAGTTTTAAATATGAATTTTCTCACTGTTCCATTTCAATCATTGTGTTTCAAAGATATGATGAAATCACTTTTACTTGATATCGAAAGACGGCGCATAGCAAAATGAATTTATAATGGCACAGTAAGGAAAGGCTATATAAACCAGCTAATTTCTTATTAAGTTGAAATTGTGCTTAAACGTGGTTTTCTGGTGGTTTTGTCATATTCAAGCACTGTCATCAATATTTTATCATGATTCATAGGTATTCATGCTATGTTTGGCATTTGCTGACATAAGCACTTTACCTTAGCAACTTACCCCAGCAGCAAAATTCTAAGATGAATCAATTCAGAACAAGCCACCCTTTCATATCACTTCCTTTTGAAACGCCATAACAGATCGGTTTTAATTGACAAAGAGGCTATATTTTGTGATGATGATGAATGTATAGGAAGGACCTTATGCATGCTGTGATCATTATAAATTTGTCTTAATTACGATTATGCTTCTCGAAAGAAAGTATTACAGAACATGCAAGTGTAACAAAAGCAGAAAAATAAGACTGCCCTTTAAAAACCCTCTTACTTACATAAGCACCCATCGGTATCGAATGCTTTACCCGAGTCTGCATTTTCCTATATATTTAAGTCGCTGACATACAGTACATATATAGACTAGCTCTGAGTTACCAAATAAAAATAATAGAATGAAACATCCCTTTTACCGTATGTCCTGCATTTTAGTAGACATTCATTGTAAAGGGCCTACTTCCATTTACATTCCATCTCGCCTAACCACAACATAGTATCGACCCCTCGGGGTTGGAATGGGCATTATAATAAAATTCAATAAATGCAGACAAGTTTCTTTAAGTAATAAAGCTAAATGGCTAAATGGTCCTTCGGTCAATCAGCTTTTGTGTGATAATTACAGGGCCCACGTTTTGTTGGGGTGACCAACGTTAAAATATCACTAGGTGATAATTTGTGTAATTTACCAGAGGCGTTTTGTAAGACTTTAGCCTTTTTCAGAGTTTGTAGTCGTATGTCGTGTAAATGAATTTACTTGATTCTTTGGTCCTTTTCATATGCAACACAAACGCCTTTTCTTTCTAGATTTGTTAAGTATATAGTGTTTATGGCGGATATATGACGTATTGTTAACTTTGTAATGATGCTTGAGTCATATGCTAAATTGTTTTATTGCTCTTTTCTTACCAAAAGTGTTGTGTAATGTGTCAGATTCTTATAGTCTACCCGACGAACAAACCATGTACATATGGACATATGCCAATGTTTATTGTAGGTTTGGGCGAAGATAAACCTTGAACTTGTATTGAAACTACTGTAAAGATGGTATATTTAAAAAAAAACCAGTTGTGTTCTGACTGGTAAAACCATGTTTTTGCTTTGATTTGTAATCGAATTTTGACTATAAATCGATCTGTATATGGGTATAAACATCAGCCCACCCATATTACAGTGATACACAGGGGCACTATAAATACGATGTCTGTAAGGGCTTAATATAGTTTTTGCCATGCCATTTCCTTTATATATTCTTTTTTTCCAAATTTCCAGTTAATACTACTTTTTACCCGTATCAAACTCGATCCATTACCAATAACACTTGAAATACATATTAGACTTCTTTTAAATGTACAAAGTTAAATTGGCACATTCCACACCCGTATATCACTTAAATCTCATAATCGAAAGTACCAGCTTAATGCCTCAAGCATAATTTAACGAATTCCACCCTTACCATTTTTGTATTAGACTACGACTATTTCTTATGAGTCGCATCAAATATATTTATACATGGTCTATGAAGTGCCGATGAAATTACAGTTTTCTTGATGTTGAAGATGACACCGATTATGAACTAATGCGTTTGAGCATATCAGTCAAGAGAAGTGGTAAGCGGAAACCTAGATTACATGTATGTTGATAGGGGCTCTAGGGGGTGAGGAGGGCGGGTCGATCAGGTAAGCAGCGAAGTGGGGTGAAGCGGGAATCAGGCATATATATATCTATATGTAGCCTATACAGTCAACACAACTCCTAACTTAAATATCGATAGCAATTTCTTTCGTTTCAAAATTTTCGTTTACTCGTTTGCGTTTTCTCGTTTACGCGTTTCTCGTTTAGGCGTTTAGCCGTTTAGCCGTTTAGGCGTTTAGGCGTTTAGCCGTTTAGCCGTTTACTCGTTTAGCCGTTTACCCGTTTAGCCGTTAAGGGATGTTGTTCTGTGTTGCATGTCGACAGATACAATATCATGAATATTATTATGCAAATATGTGCATATGCAAAAATTTCTTGTTCAATTGTTAGGGG
>LQRL01122704.1:2782-18666 GCA_001703475.1 Hydroides elegans
TGAAATAAAGAGGGCCAAACTAATTTTCAAATGAGATAAACGCATCGACATTATTTGGTAATTTAGAAAAGTATATCTTAGTCAACTATAAAAGCAAGGGATACAAATAATTGAAACTACGCAGAAATGAGCAAAAATATGTTTTCTAAAATTTGTATATTTTGTAAAATCAAATATAAAATCTTTCAAAGTTCCTATAATATTTAATCGAACGTGTTAAACCGTCACACAGATGTTAATTTTTAGAAGGGAAAACTTTCTTTATTTACAACATTTTTTATTTATAGTGGCGTCCTTAAAATACCATTATCTTCTACTTATCTAGGGGTCTATGCACCAAACGAACATTTTCCAAAAAAATGCAAAAAACGAGCTCGATTATTAGCCGGTTAATAATGCTTTTTTTACATGCAGACTTAGAATGTGAACCTGCTAACATTTTTATGTATATGGGCCCTGATACCGACTCAAACTGATTAATGAATATAATCAAAGTTAATTTGAGATTCATTTTCTTTGACAATACAATACAAGCGAAATATTTGTTAAAAACATTCGCATCTGCTCAACATATAATTAATGTGCGTATTTATATTTGATATAAATTTCTATTTCAAGAGTGGCACTCAACGATTTATTTTTCAACATTTATCTCAATCTATTTAATGTTTAGCTGAAGGTGATACGATTTCTTTGAAATAAGCTCAATACGCTGATTTGCATCAAAATGTTACTTCTGAAGTTGCAAGCAAGAAACCCAGAAAAGCTACTGCAGGCATATATACCATCTCCTACCAGAATAAAGGTTTAAAGGAATTATATGTGTATTAGTTTATTCTCTCACATATTCGTTTACAGAGACAAAATTTAGATACATCTGCATTGGTTGATATATTTACAAACATAATCATATAGTAAAATAATCATTTCGAAAAAAAATCTTTGTTCTTTTCTGAAAAAAAACTGCAAACAAATAAGAGCTGCTGCAAGAATAAACATTTACCCGAATAAATCGTTGAGAACCCTCGTTTCAATCCGTAGAGTGGACGTTTCTTCAGACGTCAATTCTGGAGAACTCAGAAGAAAATTGCGTCGTACGCGTCACAGAGGGACATTAAAAAACGACATAAAGCAGGAAGTAAAGGGACGTTAGGGGAACCTTCATTTATAAGAACGCTCTCTCGACGTTATGTACAAAATTGACGTATATATTCTGGCCAAATAGTAATCCTTTTAAATGCTTTTTTTCCATAACAAACCCAGTTTTTTTTTCAATATACGCCTTGTGGGAAATTCAAAAACGCTACAAGATTTGGAAAACGCAACAACGCTTGCGTTCGTTTTTTGTGTGTTCCCAATATGTTTTCCCATAAGTTTCTTATTGAGATACAGTTTATTATTGGAAGTTGTTCGAGAAAAATTCCAATGTGACCAGGTTCTAAAGCAGCTGACCCTTGCCGAGTGAGATGATTCAACACCTTTCACGAAGGGCACCCCAAGACCAAATTTAAAAAAAGTGTTTATTTGAGCATAAAACCACTAGTAACATTGAAATATGCAATACGTTATCACATTTAGAAAAACAATTTTTTTTGTACAAAAGGTGTTCTTATTTTTGTAGCTTGATGAGCTCACTGTGCTCATCTAGCTGGCTAGAATCATAAGAGGAACACCTTTTAGGAACAATAAAAATAGTAATACTGGTATATATAACCAATTTCTAGTTGCACTTCAGTTTATTTAGCCTAGATATATATCTGTGAATAGAATTAAACCCTTTAATTTACGAAAGAATTCATAAAAATATACAAAAATCTAAAAAGGTATTCCTTAAATTCTTCTAGCTAAAAGGCCCTTTTTAAAAGTTTGTAGCTCGATGAAATTTGAAAAGGAACACCTTGTTTTCGGAACACCTCGTGGGGTGCTCTTCTTTCACGTTTACCTTCTTCGCCACACAATTGTAATTATCCCTCTTCGAAAATGCTTCTCCTTAATAATATACAAAACAATATTAAACAGCCCATGTATAATACTCAATGTGGCTGCATACTTAACATAGGATTGCCTAACCCCGCAATGGTTAGGGCAAAATGTGTACAAATTCACTGTTAACACATACGGTATATAGCATAGGAGGATAAAGAATATTGCAGCGAGCATCAGCTTGATTTGTGAACGGTTCTTTCTGCGAATGCTATCCATTCTTGAACGAGATCTCCTCCTTTGTAACTGTCTTTGTCCTGGAGATGGCACTGCCTGTTTAGTCTTATTATGATCACTTTGAAGTATCTCATTATCAGGAGGTGGGCACTCAAAGGTCACTCGTTTCCTTTTTGGTGGCGGTTCAATGTTATTTAAATTGGGCGCCGCAGTTCGCTCTCTCTTCACAAAGAGCGTTTCCATTCTTTCCCGCAATGGGTTGCCCTGCTCTCTTTTTGAAGGTTGTTGAGCCATGTTTTCATCCATGTTTCTCCGATCTAATGTATCCAAGTTTGACTCTATAGCAGTATTGGACTCGTTGCTAGTATCCTGTAGCGGATGAATTTTCTGTTTACGGTTAAATTTCCATAATTTATAAGTGATAAATCCGAAAAGTGCAATATTAGTGATAAGGTAAAACAAGGTCACTAGAGCCCAAGCTTTTAAAGCATCGGAGTTATAGAGTTTTGGATTAACAGCTATGCAAATGTCTTCAGAACCATCGCTATTTTCGGTATCTATCAAGCCTAAATATAGCAATAGATTAATCGTAACAGCAATTGTTATTAATGCGATACCACGTCGAGTTAGTTTCCAACTATGTATATGCAGACATGCCCAATGATGGCTTACATTGGGGTTAAGTAATATCAGACATTCAATGCTCATAGATGCAATTATCCAGTGTATATATCCATAGGCAGCCCCACATAAAACAAGCCATAGCTTGCAAACTATGATGCTCCCACTTTGTATAGGTTCTTTGGTCAAGCGCAGAAAAAGTAGAAGTCCAATAAGACTTTCGAAAAATGCCAGTAGTCCAAGATGAAGTTTTGTTGAACGACGATATTTCTTTGATTTTGAAAGTATCACAATTATTATTATATTTGCACTCACAATACAAAAGGCTACGATTCCCGTAATTATTTCGTCAACCTGCATTGTCAATGTTATCGGAAATGAAATTTCATTTATACTTTTGTTGCTAAGTACTGACTAACGTAACGACTACCTGAAACTAGTCACCTTAAAACCGTTTACCAAAATTATCATATAGTCATTCTAACCTTCACACTTTAATCACAAAATCCCACAAACTATATAAAGCAAGGAACATAGGAAGCGAGAATATCACATATTCTTATGACATGTTAACGTTGGTTAAAGAAGAGCACCTCACGGGTGGTTCATTACATTAATTCTTCGCCAGCAAATTTAAACTTGCTTGCAAAAGTTGTCAAGGTTCTATGCTTATTTTGAATTTTATAAATAAATTATTGAAATAATTACTTTGAAATTGATAGAAATTGCTTAACACGAACTGATGAATTGGTTTTTGTTATATATGTTTAATGGTAAAGTTGTATTCAGCGTTCATTTCTCTTTTTAAAAATATGTTCCCTTTGTTTGAAGCTGGCTAAATATAGAAATAAAAGAACAGTTCAGCTTTCTGAAAAAAAAAACTTTTGCAATTGTTTAGTGACCAAAAATGATTTTTTTTTGTTTATCGCATTTGTAAAGTAGTTTTATGTTAATTTAACATTTTTTTTAAAAATGTGTCGCTGGGTACGCTTCGTAAAGTACTAACTTCCTTGGTAACAGTTTGCTTTATAAAGGCTTATTATTCAATGTCTTACTTTAGGGCTTAATAGGTGTTTATCATTGGTAACTGATATCAGGTGTGGTGCAATCACTATGCTCACATTGTATAACATGTTTATTTGATAGACTCATGACGATATCCATTAATGCCAATTATCAACTGTGGTAGTGTTAAATTGTAGCCTTCAATCTTTACATATATTGACTTTATTTACAAATTTTATGAATTTCTCAAATAAATTTCACATCAAATTTGACAACAGGTGATAAAATAACGGTACGAGTCTCAAAGAATGAAGAAAACGAGTTTGCTTTCAAAATCCTTAGACGTTGCTGGTAAGAAAAGGGCAGGCTTTCCTGATTCGTAAATGATGTCAAAAGAAGGCACCGTTATAAAAAATGATCACATCTCGCAAGCACCGGACAATATAAAAGATAATTTCTAAGGGCCTGGCCACATTGGAAGCTTTTTATTGCTTTTATTCCCTGACAAACCTGTCTTCCAATGTATTCCTTATGGGAAACCAAAAACAGCGAGCTGTTAGGTAGCATTTATCCGCTTTTTCAGTTTCACATAAAGGATCCATTGGATAACATGTTTATTAGGAGTTAAAAGCAAGAAAAAGCTTCCAATGTGGCCAGCCCCTTAGACTGACAATCCTGAGATACATAAATCCGACGAATAAAGTGAAATTGCACGAATTCGGCCTAAAACGATCAACACATCACGAACTTCCTAGCTGGCAAGTAGATTTTTAGAAAATAATTTTAAGCTTGGAACACTTTTTTTGATATTTTTTATTTTTATGCTAAGTACCGTAATTTGAATAATTGTTTTGTAAATAATAACTAAGGTTTTGAGTTCCAAGCTCACTTAAAGTGCAGGATAAGCTCAGCTGGCTGAAAAAAAACATGTAAGTTTAAAACTGATTATTTTCCTGTTTTTCATATAAGTAAACTTGACAAAGATGATTTTACAACCTTTTGGAAATGTGACGTGGGTACACATTAATTAATGTTTTTCGTTAGTAAGTAACAACTTCCTTAGAAACATTGCGCTGGACGGTTTAATCTTACTCTATGGTTATATTGGTGTCAATTAATGCTAAATCAAGTCAGGTGCGTTTCATTCCTGATGGTCACATGGCATAACATGTTTGTTAATAAGATACATGATGAGATAAATTTATACTGTTTATTAGTACGTAGACGTAGCTAAGGAGAAAAATGAGGCTTTCCGGTTTGGAAATGTGATTCCACAAAAAGAACCGGGTACCCAGAAAACATTTTTTATGACGACGAAAATAAAAAGCAATAGCGAATCGCTAGCGCAGATACATAACAACACATTAATGAGGGATCTTATCTGAGCTTAATCTATATACAGTCACTTTTTTTTATGACGACGAAAATAAAAAGCAATAGCGAATCGCTAGCGCAGATACATAACAACACATTAATGAGGGATCTTATCTGAGCTTAATCTATATACAGTCACTTCAAAAAGTGTTAATTTTTTTGTTTGGGTGAATAATTTTCATATTTTGAGAGGTTATTTTTTTAATGAACATTCTTGGTAAAAATCGCATAACAAATAAAGTATGTTATATCCGCGAACGGGTTTTAGTGAAATTTATTGTTAAAATGTTAGTCTAGTACCCTGTAACTTTTCACTGAAAAACTATATTTAAAAATATGAAAATTATTCCTCGAAACAAAAATGTCTACACTATTGCACCTGTCTGTATGTTTATATCAACTGTGTTGTGCATCTCAACGATAGAACATCAATACGCAGAATGAGAGGGCATGCGTGTAACACACAAGAAATAACAGCTCAAAGTATATTATGTGATACGAATTTCAAATCAATAACAAATGCAATGAAAATGAAGAAAATCATTATGAACAAATAGCAATTAATGACGCACTTTATTGTCACGCACAAAAATAATGATTGCTTTATATCAATTACTAGCTAGGGCACTTTAATGTTATGGTATTCTCACTAAAATGTATTTCGGGTGCTGTTAATGTTACGGATTCTATTATATATCCATATTACTCTTATGTCATTTCAATTTCAGCATTCGAATATCATTAGAAATTGTCCACAGAAGCCAGAAAGCATGCGCGTTTCATAGAATTAACTATAGATAAAATTAAGATGAAATACTGTTTAATCCATTTTCAACTTTGCTTTTTTTTCATCAAATATACAAGTTGCCAACAATCAAAATTCAGATGTCAAACTCCTGAGTGCATTGCAACAATTAAACGATTGTAGAATAAGAACCTAAAAGTTAAAGATCGTTATAAAGTCATGTAACGTATAAATATATCTGTAAATGCCGGATACCAGTTTTCCTATATTTTGTGAACCAGCGAAACCATGTTGTAAATAGCACTTGCTGATCTGGGTCTGGCCGTGAGGGAACGTTGTGAATGAATCAATTACTAACTAATAAATGCTGTCGTATTAAAGGAAGTTAACTAGGCGGTAAAGAGGTAACTAATATAGTATTTTATATTCCAAACTGTCAGTAAAATCTATCCAGAAGAAATATGTATTTTATGGAAGTTTATAACTTGTTTACATGTAATGGTTAAGTTAATGGAAACCAGCCTATTATCGTGATTTATATCTTATGGCGTTTCATGTCTTTGTTTCTGTCGAATCTCCTGATTATGTGAATTATTAGTAAATACGTGTTTTTATGTTATGTTTGTAGTTAAACGGTGTTCCAATAAAGTTCCAAAGATGACACCCGTCTTTCTCTCGCGTTCCAACATGTACGGCAGTAACAATATCATATGTTTTAATTTATATGCAATCTATTCCATTTACACCATTCGATCCTTTTAAAAATATTTTCAAATATGTAAAGGATATTTCTTAGCATTGTTGTACAACTTTAGGACAACAACGGTCTATTCATCCAAATTATATAATCGACCAAAAAGGGTTTATACCAACTGTAACAATTTGTTACCGCAGGTATATTATCATTAAAGGTAGATTTTCATATATCTAAAAAAATGAAGAGCAATTTGGGGCTAAATAAATATATATTTTCATAAGAATATTATATTTCCCGAGTAGTTGACTATTTTTCATACAAATTCATAGTATGACAAATGTATAGCATATATTTCTCTAAGACTAAGACTATGAAATCATCAATTTCATTAGTTATAATCTTGGTGGTCTTCATAAGATATTTGGTTAGTTCTTAAGTCTATTTTCTCATAAAAAACATAATTCACTCGATATATTTGATTTGCCCGCAATTGTATATTTACATTTCATCGGTGCAATCGTAATAAAGACATGGTACATATCACAAGCTATTGGGTACATAATTACTGAACTCTTTCCAACTGTTAATAACAAACTATCAGTTACTCATTTTACGGCTAGATGCATCCTTCGGAACGCGGATCAGATCGATTCATCACTATATTTAGACACATTTATTGGAATTTCATTAATATATCAAAGATGAAACGATTATTTTCAGGTATCATTTTATTGATGTTTAATGTGTTGAAGGACATATTAAGGACATAGTACGGATGGTATCCGGTCAAAAAGTCCCCGGACATAAAGTCCCCGGACATAAAGTCCCCAATTTGGGCAACATAGGACATAAAGTCCCCGGGCAAAAACATAATTTAGAAACATTTATTTTCATTTTAATTTAATGCATCTTTAAAGTTATATAGTCTTAAATGATAGTTAATCGTGATATAAAAAAATTATTGGGAAATCAACATTTTATAAGACATTTAGTCTTGGGACTTTATTTCCTATGTTGCCCAAATTGGTGACTTTATGTCCGGGGACTTTTTGTCCGTACCAGTACGGATACTTTGTTTGATCAGGTGTCTTCTGCCTTGGCATTATACAAATAATCATAGGAATATGAGCTATCTGAAGTTTCTAGGTTCTTAACAGAGGTCCTATGCATATTTCCAAAGTCGTAAGATGTTGTGATAATATATACTGCGAATGACATTAAAATGTCTACATTTCATTACATATGAATTAAAATCGGATATATTTGATATCCTAAAGCTTAAACAAAATTACCATTGTAAAGAATTATTATCAGGAAATGATTAAATTAGATTAGCCGAAGCGTTTATGAATAAACATAGACATTTTTACAGTACAAGCATATATACAACCTTTATCATTAGCAGCTTATAATTTAAACATAGAAGTGTGACCAACTATCCAAAACATTTTTTCACTGTTGATTGCTGAAAAGGAGAAAATATCTAAGATACACACGATTATCGCACCCATAACTATGGTGTGTTTTTATCATTTATTAGGATTTATCATTGTTGGTAAGTGGCTATAATTTGTAGCTAATTGGACACATAGATTAGCAAATATGATTATACAGGTGCGCGGGAAAAAGCCCCGTAGGGCGGAAGCCCCGCGATTTTGGCAGCTAGGGCGAAAGCCCCGCGATTTCAAAAATAGATTTAATTATGTTTTATTTGTAATGGCACAAATATTTGTTGTTTATTTGCTTAGAATAATTATTATTATTAAACGAAGGCACTATAGAAATGTTGAATTCGCATCGCTGATTGCAATTATTGAGTTAATGTCGTAATCAATAGCGAAAATTATAAATCCATACACGCATCCAGCTAATCCGATCATTTAAATAACTGGGCCATTTCATGAGATCATGTATTTGAGTGGTGAATAGCTGCACTTATAATCTTGGTTTGATTGAATAAAAATATATCGTCGATATATCTACTAAATTCTGAAAATATGTACGTTAAAGTATCGCGGGGCTTTCGCCCTAGCTGCAAAAATCGCGGGGTTTCTGCCCTACGGGGCTTTTGCCCTACAACCGATTATACACACATAAATCCGTATTTATTTGTATATTCTCCACGTTGAGGGTATCGTTTGTTGCGCATGGATGAGCTTCAAAATGGTATCAGAATATTGTATGCGAATGTATCTTTATTATTATGTATAATTATGTATGGTGGACGCTTGTTTGCATCAATCGCAATTTTCAAGCAAAAGAGTATTGTAAAAATATGGTTTACTAATATATTACATACATTATATGAAATTGATGCAGGTTGTGTGACTGCTTAAAACGGAGACCCTTTGATCTGTGGCGGCGCCTTTGATCCCAGACAAGACGTGACTGTTACTGTGTCCAATGCTTATAGTGGAGACCCTTTGATCTGTGGCGGCGCCTTTGATCCTAGACAAGACGTGACTGTTACTATGTCCAATGCTTATAGTGGAGATTCTTTGATCTGTGGCGGCACATTTTTCTTTCATTTTATATCTTTAGCTTATTATACAGGTTATCTCGCTGCTTATAGCGGAGACCCTTTGATCTGTGGCGGCGCCTTTGATCCGAAAAAAGACGTTACTGTTTCTGTGTCCAATGCTTAAGGTGGAGATCCTTTGATCTGTAGCGCACATTATTTCATTTTATATCTTTAGCTTATTATACAGGTTATGTCGCTGCTCACAGCGGAGACCCTTTGATCTGTGGCGGCGCCTTTGATCCGAAAAAAGACGTTACTGTTTCTGTGTCCAATGCTTAAGGTGGAGATCCTTTGATCTGTGGCGCACATTATTTCATTTTATATCTTTAGCTTATTATACAGGTTATGTCGCTGCTCACAGCGGAGACCCTTTGATCTGTGGCGGCGCCTTTGATCCTAGACAAGACGTGACTGTTACTGGCTCAAGTGAATGGGCCACGAATCATGGGGTCCAAGAAAGCTGTCTCAACAATATTGCAGCCAGTGACAGTACAGGTAGCATAAATTCATTGAAATATGTCTCTAGTATGATATCAGTTTGCATAGATAAGAAGGTATTATATATGATACCTTTAGTTATTGAGATATCAGTTTGTATAGGTAGGAAGGATAAACCTATTTGATTTTAAGTATAAATGTTGAGATGTCTTTACAAAAACACAAACTAAACAATTTATCCGGCAAACACTAAATGTATTCAAACCTATAACCTACTGTGCTCACAACTCATAAGGAATATTGTTTTTGAAAATGTATTGCTCCGATTTTAGAAGATTTCAACCAAATTTATTTCTATGAATAAGAGATCAATCAAATCTTTATCAATTATGCAAAAAATAAAACATCCAGCATTACACAGTCATGTGGTAAGTGTCACCAAACGTTACCAGGTCGAATTTTTATTTTCGCAAAGTGGTTACTTTGCTAGTATCTTGTTTCTTCGTTGCCATAATTGTTAATCGTAAAACGTCTGTTGAGGACTTTGCAATATCTTTCTAGAGAAATACAATCACAAAGAGAAAAGAGCGTTATTTTATCTGTTTTGGCCTTGCTGGATCCGACCCCTTAATGGAGCGATACCCTATCAGGCATTGTGATTCGATACTAAAAGACGGGAAGTTTTTTTTAATGCATGTGTTTCAATGTCAAACAACTTTCAATCACTTTGAAAAACTTCATAACATACCAAAAATATCAACAAGAGAATCATGGTAACGTAGAGATGAGATACCAGTCGAGCTATTACATTGCGAAAACCGTTGTTAGACCCGGCAACGTTTGGTGACGCTTTACGCATGACTGTGTAAACCTGATCACTTTCTGTTTTGCATAATGAGTGTAAAATTGATTCATCTCTAAGTTATGAAAACCTGTTTTATTCAAATCTATAAAATATTGGAGAATAAAAATTCCAAAGACAATATTCCTTATGAGTTGTGAGCACTGTATATACATAACATAATTTGACTCAAACGATGTTAACCGTTTTCATACAGTGATGTAAAATAAGTTGCACAATTTATGTCAAATGAAGATAGCTTTTTTCATATTATCACATAAAACTATTCATTTTATTGTTATATTTCATAAACTAAACGTTTATATATAAGTTATCATTATACACAGTTTTCTATTCGAATGTAAACAGCTTTGAATTTGTATAATTTCAAAACTTTGATACATTCTATTTTATATAAAAACATTTATTAAAGGGGCCTGGTCAGCAAGAGCCAATAACGTAGATCAATGGATTATGGTTGAACTTGACTCGATTTATACCATAACCGATATTGCTACACAAGGTATGTGTCAAAATTTGTGTGTCAAAAAGACTTCTAACTGTATATATGTTTTTATATATCTATTTCCGAAATGTTGTTATTAGCAAAATTACTAGAAAATATTCCTAAATATAATAATGTGTTATAATAATTACTAAATACATCAACTAAAACAAATAAAAAGGATTTTTTTTGACAATTTAAACATAAAATAACTTAATATACAAGACTTTATAGAGGAATTTAAATATGTTTAGTTATGTTTTTAAAATTTTTACAACACATAATTTGATATGATAGAAGTAAAATGAAAGAATCTTTTTTTTTTGCGTTTAGGTCGCCCCAGCAGTGGTCAGTGGGTGACAGCCTATAAATTAGGATATAGTCTCAACAACGAAGATTGGTTAAATGTAGTCGATAATAATGGGAACACAGTTCAATTTCAGGTTATTAACTACTAGTTTATAACTTCTACTATTTTCATCCCGAAAATCAAACCATTTAATAAATCAATTTATTACGCAAAAATAGTTTAATCAAATCAAGGAAATAATCTTAGCGAAGTATATAATTCAATGTGCGTTCAATTGATTTATTTCAAAATAGCTTTATTTACGCATGTACCATGTGAACTGAGCATTATCAAACTTTATAAAGGATTTTCACTTAAAACATGTATATGTTTGAATGATTATGATAGATTATTCAAAGGCAATTCTCTAATAAATATACAGGGTAATTCTGATCAAAACACCATCGTAGAACGCGCACTGGAGCAGAGCATAACTGCAAAATTTGTGAAGCTCTACATCGTAACCTGGTATTCCCATATTTCAATGCGTTGGGAAATATATGGATCAGTACAAGGTATGTTTATTTAATTGAAGTAGTAATAAGTAAATATCTCATGTTGATTAACCATGAATCAGTCGTTTGTGTTAATTATGTTAAAATCCGACAGAATGGCATTTTTCTTAAACAGTAGCAAAAATAACCTTAAACTCACAATTTGCGTTTGTTTTAATATTCATTAAACATTCTTACATATGATGTGCATTTACATCGTTTCATTACATGTTGGAGATCAAAATATAAAAAAATGATAGAAATGGCACTGGAGGGCAATACAATGCTGTATCGGCACTCGCCAATTATAATCAATGTAAACCACACTAAAATGGCATGATAATTGCTTTAATTGACATGTTATAAAGAAAAACAACATTCAAAAGCCGTACATATGGAGTTTTTGGCACTCAGACGTGCAATTCAGATGCCCTCAGCCTCCGGCTTCGAGCATCTGAAATGCCCATCTTCGTGCCAATAACTTCCATATGTATGGACTCTTCATGATGTATTTTCAATATCAATTACAGATAGTTTATCTATTCCTTATTCTTTTTGTCATTTTTGTCATTGTGATTTATGGTTCTGATTTAATTTGCATGATCAGTCTATTTGTAGAACCCTGATCATCATCAGTTAGTGTTCGAGATAGTGACACAACCATTGATTTGTGTTTTTGTAGAGTATCCTGTATGTAGTGCACTGATTTGTAGCGGTCAACTCCAACCTAGAACGGAGATTGCTCTAAGTGCATCCGGTGTATGGTCACACAGTCCGCAATTGTTATTGGATGAAAATGAATCATGCCTTGAAAATCAGTACAATGCATTAACTAACGCAGAGGGTACGGTTTGTTTGGCATTTTCGAATAGAGCTATACATACACCATAGCACTTACATATATGTTTATCTTTTTACAAGTGTAATCAACTTTGTTTCCGAATGGTTGAGCATGTTTTCAGTTAAGGGTTGATTATTTGATATAAAAATATATAAGTGACGTAGTAACTTGTGACGCAGAAAACATTGCAGATACCTCTATTTGTTTTTACAAATTCTTGTTTGGAACTATAATCTTTGATAAATTGTTACAAAATACATAATTTAGTTATTATCACACAGGATCATGGATTGCTGATGTGAATAATGTTGATCAATGGATAAAAGTGGAACTAGAGACAATATACCGCATTTTTGCGATTACAACAAAAGGTGATCCTTATAACTCATAGCATGCAATTGATTGCTAATTGTAATTCGTTATCTAGACACATGTCAGCACCTTATAAAAGGAAACACAATGTTATTTAAAATTAGTTACTTTATGTTCTTCCAGGAAGACCAGGAGGCACTCGTAACCAATATGTTACATCATTTAAAGTATCATATAGCAACAATGCAGAAACATGGGAATACATCTTGGAGTCATATTCGACAGAGGCTTTGGTATTTCAGGTTAGCCTACATTTATCAATTTGCCATAATTATTGATTTTCATGAAGTGCATATTTTACTGTATTTATTATTTTCATTAGTGAATACGTGAATTCAACCACACTTTAATTGCTTTGAATAATATTATGAAATCGATAGATGATACATGTCTATTTGTTTGATTCAGTAAATGCAATTCATGATACAGATACAAAATGTTTCATTTAGGCAAATAATGATGTCGACACACCGATTCAACATGAATTCGAAAGGAAGTTTTCAGCAAAATTTATTCGACTCCATCCCTTATCTTGGAACAGTCATATTTCCATGCGATGGGAGCTATATGGCTGTGAAGGTTATTATAAAATGATTATGTGACTTAAAACAAAATACTATAATGGCAATGTATAACGCACCAATGTACACTAATATTATATATTTCCCTGTTTTTTAAACGGTAAATTATGATTTATGCCCATTTATCTGGTCAAGATCAACTACACAAACATATTTAAAAAATGTTTTCTATTACATGTAGTTACAATTAGAGAGTTACAAATGTGTAAATAAGGCTAATAAATGTACGTTTTAGTTTTCTAAAAAGAATTTGTTTCGTTGTATATTTTCAGATGAACTGGCCGTTAACAATACCATATTTACATCAGTGACATCATCTCGTCGTACCGATGGTATTATGACATCGCATAATGACATGTCAGAAATGAATTGTGCGTTCATGTGTATGAGAGCAGTTCACTGTGATGCATTCAACGTAAATAGACAAACACACGAGTGTCAACTCATACAAACCAGTACAAATATGACGCATGAAAATGAGACAATAGTACATAGTTCCAGTGGCTGGATGTATTATTATAAAGGCGTACCGTGTAATTGTCTTATTATTTGATATTTACTTTGTTTGTCGATGCTGTTCACATTATAGTTACCTTAATAGTGATCAATATATAATATACAATACCATAGTTTTCAATATTTAAACATTTGAAGTTTTCTAAAGCTAAAGCTGCTAAAGCTTAATCTCTGAAACATGCTTGTGTAAGTTTATTTTCTATGACAAATATAAATTATGAAAAATATAAAACATTTGAAAAGAGTTTATTGGCATTTTAAAAAAGCTGCATATACCGATACCAAGTTATCAACAAATTAAGGGAACCAAAATAAATGATTCTATACCAAATCAATCAGTTTTCACCGGAAATAAATTGAAATAAATTAAAGCCTAAATCATATTAATCTTTCTTGTTCTTTTTGCATTTCAAATGTTGCATATACTGCATATTAACTCAAGCATGTGTAAATACTCATTCATGAATACAATCAAATCAGTGGCTGTGCGATCCGGTATGCATTTATTAAAAGCTATTGCGTAAATAAAGATACATTAGAGGGTCATGAAAGTATATATCGATTCCAATGTCAATATCAATGTCAATATCAATATAAACTTTAGTACAACATGTATTTGAACAATCGCTGAAGCATTAAGGCATTTCAGAACATTGCTTATAATTTTGTTATTATGCAACGTGATGTCTTTACATATTATATTCAATACCCCTTAAACATTATTTTCCCTACCCTAACCTAAATAAGTGCGTTAATATATTGAGGTATCTAATATCTTATATGCACAGCTGTAAGAAGAATTCGATTTCACATAAGGGGCATTGACCACAATGGTTAAGTTGTTTGATTTATCATGTTCAATGACTGGTTTATTGCACTTGTTAGAAGAAAACGTGTTTGAATGTCACAGCCGAAGAAAGAGCAATATCGATAAACCCAGCCAAATAGGTAGATGAGTGGTCTGACCATTTTATATTAGTTTTGCTGATTTGGTAAGTTCTCGTATTTTTAAGCAACGTACCAAACTTATGTCACAATATGAGAATAAGGAATAGAATAAATCGAGAAAATCGGGAATATAACAAATCAATAGACCTTGGACTTAGGGCACATTTGATAATATGCCAGGCCATTTTAGTCAAGGGGCTGTTTTATCGTACATGATGATTCAACAACCTTTGGGCTTACTTTAAGTTTGGAAATATATGAAGTGATAAGTTCAAAGCGTTTGTACATGACGTGAAGCGGTTTAGTTCATCTAGTCACTTGAGAAAACTATAGAAATATCTGTTACGAAATATCCCGTAATCGCTGCACTGAACAAGAAATGATAATTTTTCGACCTTATTTAAGCAGAGGAAATTGATAAATTAAATATAGTGACATTGCTTGTTTATTCAGCTGAGGAGTGTACCTTATTTTCCCATATGGGGCATTAATATTTAGTTTTATCATAATAATGGGTATGGTGCAAGATGACAATTGGTCGGTTGATTTGGTCCTATAACAAAATCACAATATTCAAATACAATGAAGCAATTTATTTAAAATAAGCGAATCAAATAAATTTTAAATACAACACATATTTTTATCATTTAGGGTCTTTATTGATATTCCAAAGCCAGATTTACACATTCCGGAAAGTCAACATGTGATGCCACAAAGCAAAAACATGACCGTTGATCTTTGGCGTCATGCCGAATATGTTTCTCAGTTCAGATAGTAGAATTTAACACTGCTTACTCAACATAGTAACAATTTAATGTTAAAATTAACTGCAAACGTATACAACTACCTGTAAGGTATGTCATTTGCCAAAAGATA
>LQRL01122704.1:20186-32405 GCA_001703475.1 Hydroides elegans
AACAATAATTAGACAATCAACATATCATTATTGAATTTGTCTTTGTCTCAATGTGTATAAATGTCCCAATTTTAACTGAATTAGTCATTACAATGTACATTGCAATTTCATTAGACTAATGATAAGGAAATAGCCTATTTATTTTATTATTATTAATTAAAAAGGAACTGTTTTAAGGATACTGCTTGATAGAATTTCTTATGCAAATTACATCATGGGATATTTTCTTTCTTTGCAATTTACATTTATCGTATTTGGATTATATCTAGGCAAGTACAATTTTATTTGTGTTTTTATGCATCTAAATTATCTTATTAAATAATATTCATTAAAAGTCAACCGCCAAGAAGATGATTTGATATTAATCAAGGTTCAAAACGTAGGTGACGTTATTGGTTTTCAACCATTTAACGATGGGGCCATTTTTGCACCAAATTCAATCAACATTATTAAATACACACATATAAGTGTATTTAGTGGCAGTAAAGCTGGTTAGGAATTTTCCTTAGCTAAATCGTAGTTATGTAACCATTTTAAAATTCTATTTATTTGGTGTACTTTTTAAAGTTGATGGATCTGATAACGGTAGCCCATTGGTGTGCGGGGGTCAAGTCGTTCCTAGAAGCGAGGTCGTATTGAGTGCCTCAAGTTACCATAGCAACCATGCGAATTATGACGTACACCAATCATGCCTTCATAACACTGCCGGTGCAAGTAAGGAATAACGAATTGAATTGAAAAGTTATCATTATTAAACAAGTTCATGATTGAAATTACCACAATTCAAACAATGTTCATTTACTCATCTTGTTTGTTTGAATTATCTTATATTAACAGTTTTACAATTGGTTTAAGTACTGTTAAACCAAATATCTATATTTATTGAATTAAACATCATTAGGTTGTTTAAACAGATTACCGTGAATAAAATTCTTTCTTCAGCATAGCTTTAGCCTTACAGCCCCCAGTTCAAGCATTGTTATTCATAATTTATAGCCGCATGGTGCGTTGGTGTTGTGAATACAGAGCAATGGATAAAGGCAGATTTGAGTGACATATATCACATAAATAGCATTGCCACACAAGGTTCGTTTTTCTAAATAGTTTTCCAAATATTTCCTCAAAATGTGTTTTCAGCTGTTCTTATAACCCTAGCACATTCATGCTTCATTATACTAGTTTTGAAAACAGATCCATAAAAAAAAATAAAGTAACATCGTTCAGATCACTGTATATATATAAATTTAATTAAAAACAATGTCATTTTTTAATATAGTTTGCAAATAGTGCAGGAACTATTCTATGAATGATAATGTATAGACTTAATTGTTTTATAGTAAATTTCAACAAGCCATAATTAGTATTGTATTTATTTGAGCATTCTCTTAGCAATGTTTATTATAAACTACATATTGTTATTATTTGCAACCGATCAATTCAGTTTATGTAAATATAAAAAGATGTGTGCTATTTTGAACTCAGCAAACTTATTTTAAAGGCTCGTATAAATATCAGAAAGAGTTTTATATTTGTTTGACGCATAGATATATCCTAATATAATACAGGTAGAGCAGGAGGCGGTCAATATGTTACGTCCTATACTTTTGCATACAGCCAAAATGATGTAGATTGGACCACTGTTGTTGATGAAAATGGAGTCGTTATTCAATACCTGGTAGAATAATTATAGAACAAAATTTGGCTTTCCAAGACAAAAAAAAAGTGGAGCACAGAATTGACTAGTATAAATGTTAATTCTTTAAACAAATCTTTTTTTTTTAAACTAATTGTATTTTTAACTTATTAAAACATGTAACAGCTAAAATATGTTTTTTAAGCATACAAAGGCGACCCAATCAATACCTCAATCACCGAGTGAGAATTTGAGTTAAAAATATAAGTTTTCATATATTATCTGTCAACAGTGTTTATTCAGCAACCGCTTTAATGCATTTTGTAGGCGAACAGCGATGGAACATCAGTTATTGAGAACCTGTTACCGGAAGGGATAACGTCTAGATATGTTAAACTTTCTCCATTGACATGGTACGGTCACATCTCTACACGATGGGAGGTGTACGGCGACGAAGGTAAATAAATATATATTATAGCTGTTGCATTATTTTATAGGCATATTCAAATAAGTGATTGATTAAAATAGTTTGGATTGGGATCATGAGAATTTGAGTTTATATTTTTCCACTATTATTTAATTTTAATATTTCATCGCTCAAATGATAGAATATTGAAAAATTTAAATATATATTAATTTTCTGCAAGACGTTCCGATATATTTTTATCGAAATAAAACTTTTTTGCCATAATTATATATGAAATATTATATTTTGTTTTAAATACAGTTGCACTTGGGGACCCTTTGATATGCGGTGGCGAAACCATAGCTGCAGTAGGGGTGACCCTAAGTGCCTCGAGCTACTTTGACAACAATGATCACTATGGATTCAGCAAATCATGTCTAAACAATATGGCTGGTGCAAGTAAGTGTCTATATAGCTAGGAAGTTACAGAATAATCTATTTCGAATGGCAAATGAATAGTCAAGGCGTTATGAGTTTTTATTAGATTAACTTTTGTTTTTGAGACAATCACATTCATGGACATTCATGTATTACGTATAACCATTGCAAAACTGAATAATAACTAAATCAAACTTTTAAACACACCATGAAATAAAATAAGAACTGTATTAACACCAACACTGGTGCCCCGGTTAACTGTTATCTCGATCTGCGCCCAAAAGCACTATGCAGTTGTTTGTTTATAGGTGTTTTGCTAGCAAGACTAGGTTTTGATATGTTCAATAGTACTAACATATACACACAATTCATAAGCGATTTACAGGTATAAAACTAATATAACATGGAGATGGCATTGCGATTCAAAACATCGCGTTAAGAATAATAACCAACAACTTTTCTTTGTTTTAAGCGGCATGGTGTGCAGGAACTAATAACGCAGAACAATGGATAGCTGTTGATCTTGGGACCACATTTCAGATAAATAGCGTTGCAACGCAAGGTTAGCATGGCTTTAGTAGGAGGATCTTAAAAAAAGAGTATATGTGTTTTAAAAGGCATTGATAGCTATTTAGCATCTTGTTATTTTTTTACATTAGGACTCTTTTGTAAGAATTAAGGACTATAAAAAAGCACAAGACATCATTTTAACAAGATATAAAGCTTATCGCATGTATAGCTTAGGCTAAATACGTTTTTTAGCTTTTAGTTTTTATGAAGTAAGATCAAAATAAGTTTTTAGCTTTAGGCTTTTATTCAGAAAGATTAAAGTGAAAGTGAAATATAAAAGTATAGTTGAAGCAAATAGTTATTGCATATTATTTTATAATATTTGAATCACTGCTATTATTCACAAAATTATTAATCTGGGTCAAATTTAGTAACGATAAACCATAAACTATGCCATTGCACGTTTTCAGGAAGATCTGGAGGCAGTCAGTACGTCACAACATATACATTGGCATACAGTTTCAATGGAATTGATTGGACAACTGTGAATGATGCTGATGGGGTCATTATTCAATATCAGGTATAATAAATAAAGATATATATAGCCGTTTTAACCCTTCCCATAATGCTGTTATGAAATGATAAATTAATGATCTGATCTGTATAAATTCACAATATTCAAGTTCACGTTATCAGACATGCCTTTTATCAATTCTATGCAATTATGCGCATATGTTCGATATATCAAGCGAGGTTTTGCTTTTGACTCTCATCAACAAGTTTGACGTGCTTTTTGATCAAAAGACAAATATGAATTGGTTTCGCTAGTTCTATTTTCAAATCAAAATACCCGTCTTATTACGATTAAACACAACATATTTCGTTGAAAATATCATTTGTTTTGTCATCGACATCGGTATTGAACATATAATATATTGGCTTTAACTATGACTACTTTAAGGCAAATAGTGGTGGAAACACAGTAGTAGAAAACATTCTACCGGAAGGAATCATAACGCGTTACTTCCGGTTGTCCCCTATCACGTGGTCAGGTCATGTGTCCATGAGATGGGAGGTTTATGGATGGGCAGCTGACATTGAATCGACAGAGGAAGGTAGAGATTTGGCAAACAAGTTTTCCTTAATATCAAAATGATTATAATAATATCAATATTAATATCAATATGCATTGATAAATATGTTTTAATCCCCATATTCTTTCAAGAAGCAACTCTAACCGGTTAGGGTTGGGTTAACATGATCTAAAAAGAGCGCTTTGTATGAATCAAGAGTTATCCGGCTGTTTTATAATCTAGTACGATCAAAGTGAAAAGCAAAATATTAAAAAAAAGTTTTTCATAAAAGAATGGGTTGACCGAAAAAAGCTGTTCCAACTCTAACCGGTTTAATCTAGAAATCATACGGGGTATATCATGAAGATTACCATACATGTGATTGAAATCAACTTTCTAAAACAGTCGATATGTAGTGCACTACACTACATCATCATTTTTGCTTCATGTATAGATTTTATTTTTTTGATTTTGTAGTTTATCCTGTATGCAGTCCACTGATTTGCAGCAGCCAGCCTCAGCCCAGATCAGAGATTACTTTGATTACCTCCAGTTGGTGGCAAAACGATGCACAAATGGTATTAGATGCAAATGAATCATGCCTGGACAATCAGTTTGATTCCACCTTGAATGCACATGGTATGGTTCGTGAGACAATGTAGAGTATAGCTATACATTAAAATAAATCATGCATGCATGAATATATGTTTCCGAGTGTAATCATTTCTTCACCGATCAATGTGACCTAATTCCCAAATTAAGGGTTATAGTTTGAATCAGGAGTTAAGCTATTGTATTTATGCAATCGCAAGAAAAAGCAAAAAACGGTTTTGTTGAGGCTTTAAAACACCCCATATTATTAAGAATTGGATGGATTTATCGGATTATGATACTTCCAGTCATAAATAAATGTGTTAATATTCTCAAAATCATGCAGGATCTTGGGCTGCAGCTGTGAATGATGTAAACCAATGGATAGAAGCAGAACTAGAGACAATATACCGCATTTTTGCAATTTCCACGAAAGGTAACTCATTATATATTATATCTCAAAATAGAACATGTAGCAGCTCAACTATTGCATCAACTAAAAAATTGATTTTAGAGAAAATTGTATGAAACTAACAAAGAAATGTTTCGATGAAAATCGGAATGTAAGCGTTAACATATCACACGTTTACGGCAGACAAAACTTTGTTTGGAAGGTTAATATATTTAGGTAGAGTATCAAGCAATTGGTTTACTTGCTCATTTTGAAATTTCTACAAAATCTCGACGAGCCAAAAACGAGACAACGCATAATGAATTTAGATCTGTAAATGCTCTTTCAGGGAGGCAACACGGCGTAAGTGAACAATATGTGACATCATATAAGGTCTCATTCAGTAACAATGAAGAAACCTGGGAATACGTCTTAGAGTCTGCCTCAACGGAGGCTATAGAATTCCAGGTTTATCTAAATTTATGATTCACCATTAATAATAAGATTATTGCATTTATAGCTTGATTTATATAAATTATTATTTCAATAATCTGAGTAATTTAATTTTAACTGATTATTTTCCTGTTTTATTCATTATTTATTATGATTAAAAAGATGCCAATAAAATCATACATTATATAAAATTAAGTTTTTCATTTAGGCAAATAGTGATGCCGACACACCGGTTCAGCATGAATTAGAAAGACAGTTTTCCGCCAAATTGATTAGACTCCATCCCTTATTATGGAACATTCATATTTCTATGCGATGGGAAATATATGGATGTAAAGGTATTGTATCGATATTACAAAGCGTAAATAAAAAGACAATGGAAATGTTAAACGAGACACATGCTTTTCAAGCTTGTAACTACAATGAAATGTTAAATTGCTTTTTTCTCAATTTTCAATTAATTTTCAATTATAATCCTCTCCTTTAAGATTTTTAGTCGATATCAACAGGAGCAAGAAGTTCGCAAAAACATGTTCACTTATCTTATAGATAAATATATCAAATTCGTAATAGGTGTATCTGAAGACAAGGCTTATATAGGTATGCTGTTCAGTAATAAATAATGTATTTCCATGTTTTTAGATGAACTTGCAGCTAACAATACTATATTCACATCAGTGATATCAACCCGTCGCACGGATGGCATTGTAACGTCACATAGCAATATGTCAGAAATGAATTGTGCGTTCAAGTGTATGAGAACAATTGATTGTGATGCATTCAACGCCAATGCACAAACATTCGAGTGTCAGCTCATACACACTAGCGCAAATGTAACAAATCAAGCGGAGACAATAGAACATAGTTCTGATGGCTGGGTATATTATTATAAAGGCGTGCCATGTAGTTGTATTATTACTTAATACACATTTTTAAATATATGTTGTCTATATTCTTAATATTACAGAATTCACGTCTTAACTAATGATAATATATGTTTAATTTGATTAAATGCGACAGTTCGATGTCTGCCAATGTTTATCTTCTTAAATATGTTTGTGTAAATTTGATTCTATACGTGAAGTATGGCATAAATAGATTTTAACATATCTAATTTATGAGTTCACATGTTTAAAATATTATTAATCTATCCAGCTTGATAATATGACTTTGTAAATGAATATACAATAAAACTGGGTATATTTAAGAAGTGTCAAATTAATTACTATGCATAATTCTACGTAAAGTCCATAGATTTGTTCCGCAACCCAAAATAATCAAACACGTGTAAGTACTCACACATTCATGAAATCAAATCATTAAACGGAGCATAGGAAAGAATATGGAATCTGGTCTGTTTTGTAGTCATTTTTATGAACTGTGTATCGATAGACCACTTATAGGGTCACCCAGTATAACTCGATGGCATTATCAATATCATTGCCATTACCAATGCCAACTGCCTAGTTGTTTCGAATACTCACTGAAGTATGAAGGAATTAATTAGAATAGTTCGTTATTTGTGCTTATGTAATACGATGTCTATACAAATTGTGTGCAATATCCTGTAACTATGTTTGCGTTGACCTCGAAAGATGCGTTGAATATGTGAGGGCATTTAATATATAGACAGATGTAATTATACCTTACTATCCCACAACGGTCATTCACTTCAATGGTTCAGTGGTTAAATGTACCTTTGCATATGACTAGGTGAATAGCATGATTAGAATTAATTGTGTTTGAGCATTTTGTTTGATTATACCAATTCATAAAATTACTTTTATCACACGGCTGTTTAGAACTGCCCACTTAGTTTTTTGGTGCCAACTAGTCTACTGTTCATCAAAACCCCATTTGATCCTGAGTCTTTATTTACATAAGTTTGTAATCTGCAGAGTTATGCTATAAAAACGTGTATTTTTCGAAAATTTAACCAACTTTAAACGCATTTTAAAACATGTTGCCACATTGGTTTTTGAAAATTTCTTTTTGCAAAGATAATTTCAATATGTTATTTCATCATCTTTATAAATCGCTAACCCCCTCCAATGCGATTAATGCATGAAAAATGAGTTATAATATTACCAAATTTTGGCAAAATGTAGTTCTTAAAATTAATATTTTCCCTTATTTCAAATAAAAGTTTTAAATCGTATTCGGATATGGAAATCAATAATTTTTATATGGTTAGATTCAGTGATTATTCGACTTTATAATGATACTAAAATCAATAGAATACACAATTAACATCGTATTTATATCCCACGGTAACTGCATTGTGTTTTTCAAAATTCGTAATAGATTTAACAGCTTCGGTCATTCAAACTTGATTAGAATTGTTTGCGCAAGAAAAATATCAGTATATATATTCCAAATTATAGTCAAAATTATAAAGAACAATTTGTATACAATTAAAATAATTTTATTCGAGAAATTAATTTATTTCTTCAAAATCGTCTGCTCAATATTTATTAAGATTGCTAAAAAATATTTATATATATTTTTTTAAATAGAAGATTCCCCTTTCCTGTCCATACAAATTGAAACGAACATCTAAGATGTCATAAAATTGAAGACATTATGGGGATCATGAAAAATTAATTGCAATTCATTCAATAAGGTGTCTATGAGTTCAATGAAATATACTCATTCCACGTTTGTGTTATGTAACTATGTACTACTATTAAGCCGATTATATGGACTGTCCCCTTCGATGTGAATTAGACTAAATAAAATGCTATGATCCTCCTAAGTACATCTTTTCTTTTATCTTTATAAGATTTAAGATCGATTATTACAAATGAGAAAGCAAAAAGTCAAATTTGACAAAATGATTATATAAGAGACAACGCTATTCATAGTTTTGCATTTAAATATATAGTAAAAAGTGCATTTATTATTCAAATAGCCTTATATTCATCGGCATAATTTGTAAATAAATTGAGATGGAGGGGGTATATGACTTACACCGGTAGAATCAGCTAATTTTAAATTTAATTATATGTTAATTTCAAGGGAAAAGCAATGTGGCAACCATTTTAAAACACGGTGTAAAGACAACCAAAAAATGAAATTTCACTCGATTTTATGCATAAATAGCCGAAAACATGCATGGTTAATCCTATGCAAACAAAAAAGGGGTTGAAGACTTTGAGGCATCGTTGGTAGCTCCAAAAAACTAAAGGGGCAGTTTTATATAGGGAATAACAGCCGTGATCAGCAAATTGGTTTTCAAAGTACTACAATAATTGATCAGTATTTATGCTATGTTCACGCAAATGGAGCATACGACTTCTTTCTCATTTTACTACCATGACTTATGCTGAATCAATTCAATAACATTTCATTTCAAACATATAAAGTATATCTTAATGTCTTGTTTATTTCTATATAACATTATAAAATATTAATATTTTGTATTCAATACCAGCTCTAGCAATTTGGCAGTTGACTTAAGAAATGTGGAATTATTGTCACTGTCCATATTCAGAGTTAAGCTTATATAGGATAGTTTTCACATTATTAACATAATCATTTATTATATTTAGCGTCTGAGTAAAATGCTTAAAACATAAGTATCTATAATAGGTAAAGTTCACATGATATTTACAAAAACCTATTCCTTTAATAGTACCTAATACACAATTCAATGTATTTGTTCAGCCCATAATCCTTACCTAAAACAAAACACGTAACACTTTATGTACAAATTAGCATTCTTTTTTGCGTTTCAAATATTAAAAAGTAAGTGTAAAAAACAGAAACATGTTGGACAACTTTCAAAAATATAACCTTTATAGCTCACAGTGATCCAACAAGACAAAAACTGAGAAACCCAATTTCACAGTGATACAACAATGTGCAATTACTGCAGGAGCACTATGGGCACATTTAAGAGCATTAAGCACAAGTGTGATGATATATCACACACACAGTCTCACGTTGTGTCACAATGATTCACATGATTCTCACCAAAGGTGCTCACAGAGACATTATTCTATGAGTCTTACAAATAGTCCCGCTATGGATCTGATTTTAACTAACATATAACAATTAACATGAGCCAATGCATGTAACGATGGCCTCACTATGAAACAAACATTGTTGACTGGGTTATTACCGATATTTATATGTTCATTGTTTCAGGAACCAGTTCAAACTATCGGTTACACATTATAATTTGTATACCTTCCACTTAAAGGCGGACTTGATTGATTCATAGCTATATAAAGGAACTCGTATTGAATATTTAGTTGATATATTAATTATGAAACGATTATATTGAAATAAAGATTATCAATTCTAGTCAATGTATATTTAGGGTGACAACAACGAATGAATTCATATTGAATTAATCAGTTTTACCGGAGTTCTATCAACTTATCAATGATTAGCAAACATTAATGATGTGAAACAATTGACATGAAAAAGGCTCTGTACTGCTGTCTGAAAATATCATTAATGCAATGTGTATAGATGACCCTATTAATGGGTCAAAATAATTTGTATCAATCAGTGGTATGAATCGCCAATTTAAAACAATTGTCGAACCATAAAAACCCAACATATAATGTCTTCGATTATGTCACGATTTTGCTAAGCAAGCGTATTCAATACCCTTGGCATTGATAGATGAATCAAAGAAATAGAAGGATAATTTATAGATACACAGCTGTAAGAATTATAGCTTTCACACAGTGTCTATTCACCTATACTGTTAGCAAACAGTTGTGTTTAGTGAACAGGATGTCTTGAGGACGTTGCTTGCCCGGTTAAAGTTACTGAATGACGCCAATTTTGCTACACTCGGCTTTTCATGACAGCTGCGCTAAGCTCCACCTCAAATATTCAAAGCATATTATCGAAGTGTACTCGATGTTTTCAAAGACTAAAGCACCTTTTATTATTCTCAGTAACCACGTCAGTGCATCTTTTTTCAAAAGACATGAAAAAAGACCAGTAACTGATATCAACATAAGTACGGTGCAAGATTATTGAAAATGGTTAGCCAAGCAAACACATATTGAATACGTTAATACCTATGTTTATGCAAACACGGTAAGACCCTTTCAAACAATTGCTTGCAAACTATAGATTATGAATTATTTGACTAATTGCATCCGCTCAAATGCGGATTTGATTGATCTACATCTATATTAAGAAATATGTATTGAATATTATGTAATGAATGGTATATGTCTATTATAGAAGGTTTTATTGAATTGTTACTGTTGCTGTATTATGTGTTGATCGGACACAACCATGACCTCTTGGTGATATGAAGATCATTGGCGTTAAACAGGAAATTTAGCTTGACACATTAAACGTGGATAAAATGGATGTTTTAACAACCAACTACTTCTTAATTTGTTATATATTAGGATTATGGATGACAGGTCAGTTTATATGGTTTGTCGCTCTTATCTCACCTCAAATCAGTTTATTTAGTTTAAGCACCATGATCTCTAACTACCTTGTTTATTGTAGCAATGTGTTAGAATTGTGTTAGAAATATCGTACTCGTGCATACATTTATAAATATTTATTAAAATTATTTAATAGCTATTTTATGTCTGGGTGTTATCATACGTTATCAAACATGAAAAATTGTTTTCATGTAATTAAACAAAACAAATAATCCTTTAAATAGTTTCAGATAATGCAAACGTCAATAATGCAAAGATAATATAATATCATTATAAACAATATAAAAAATAATAAATTGGCAACTGGGTCTGGGATGAAAAAAAGCTGTTCACTAAGGACATCGATAAATACTTAAATGTTAGGTCAAAAGAATATTGACAAATGTAGTTGTCGTAAAAAAAGGTGTGTTTTGCATCACGTTATATATATAACATACATATATGTTCTTTGTTGTAATTTATAAACATAAACAAGAACAAACACCGAAAACAACAAAAATAAATCCATGCAATATTTGCAAAACATATAGAACCACTTATTTCAAAGTGCGATACATATCACTATTCTAATCAATAGAATATATCTTTTGATCTGTAGCGGAGCGATTGATCCTAAACATAACTGACAATAGTGTTGTTGATGTTGACAAGTTTTACATGCTTAATAAACATGTTCAACTTAAAAGTTCCTATTTTTTACCCCTAAATCGCTTTTAAATTTTGTTTTGCAGGTTATAGTTTAGCCTGTTTACTTTCCATCTTCATTTTGTTTTTTTTTTCACGCTTTGTTTTAACTAATGCAGGTTATGCCAATGCTTATAGTGGAGATCCTTTGATCTGTGGCGGTGCGATTGATCCTAGACCGGACGTAACTGTAACGGTGTCCAGCGAGCATAATACTATACACGGTGTTCAAGAAAGCTGTCTCAACAATATTGCAGCCAGTGATAGTACAGGTATGATAAATGTTAATTTAAATGATTTATAATCAACTCACATTGTTTTAACTACTCATATAATGTTATGGCCTAAGTTATTTCAAATATATTTGTTTAAATGAACCAAAACACCTAATATTGATTATCATAATAGTAGCGTAGTTTGTTACCAGGATGTTGAAAGTTTTGGACGAGTGTCATGTCACATTTAAATAAAATAAGATTTTATATCAACATTAAATGTTTAAGGGGCTTGGTCAGCAGGAGTCAATAACGTAGATCAGTGGATTATGGTTGAACTTGACTCCATCTATACCGTAACCGATATTGCTACCCAAGGTATGTGCTGTACATTTG
>LQRL01122723.1:4241-16289 GCA_001703475.1 Hydroides elegans
AAAGTTGAGGAAATGTTTCAGTTGACGAAGTATGTCAGCAGAGTAAGCAAATCTTACCAATAATAATGTATATTCTTGTTCAATATATTGAGTATGTGATTTTTATCGACTTGTGTTAGTTGAAGAAGTCTGTGTTAGTTGAGGAAGGGGCTTAGTTGAGGAAGTGTGTTATTTGAGGAAATGTTTCAGTTGACGAAGTATGTCAGCAGAGTAAGCAAATCTTGCCAATAATAATGTATATAGGAGTTAAATATATTGAGTATGTGATTTTTATCGACTTGTGTTAGTTGAAGAAATTGTGTCAGTTGAGGAAGTGTGTTAGTTGAGGAAGTCGGCGACAACGACCCCGTCTCAAAATTATTCTGTGTACTTACATTACAACACTGTTCTATAGTTGCATGTAAATGCAAAGGTAAAAACTAAAGTCGAAAAACGTTTACAAATCACGTCACATGATATTAACGTAAATTGGGGCAAACAAACCGGTGGAAGTTACGGGGTGCATCTTGTTTTGGCGGCGCAGTCGCCATTTAAAACGACACAAACACGCGTGCGTCAAAGGCGCTGGCGTATTGGCTGCACATGATTATCAGTTCTAAATCGAGCGTCAGTATAATTTTGACATTTTGACATATGTCTCGCTTGCTTTTGGTTAAGGTGCATCCCTTAGCTCTTCTTCCATATTAAGTTTAGTTGCTTGAATCACAATCACTCTAAAATGTTTATGGTTAATTGATCAATAATCTTGTATAGGTGTTGTTTGTGGTGACACTGCTTGGATGCCTGGCGCTCTCGCACCAACAGAGTAAGTTTTATATTTTTAATAACCCAATAACGTATTACTCATCATATAAATTTGTTGGATGTTATAACATATAATTTCACTTAAGTTATAGTATGAAACACACATTGAACTACCCTTTGAAATTAACTGATAGCGTTTTAAAGGATAACATCCATGACTTAAAACGGCTATTCATTGAGACATGTATTTTATAGTAAGACATATTTGTATATTTAATTATAACTTCTTGATACTGCTTTCAGGCTTACCGATTACGTGTAACTTCGAGAGCAATGTGCCCGAGCTGTGCGGCTTCACCAATGGCGGGGACATAGGGTGGACTCGGGACTCGGGTGGAACCGGAACTCCGAATACGGGGCCCAGCTCCGGACAAGGCGGAAGCAGTAAGTGTTGTTGGTAGTCTATATAATGGTGCAGTGTGCGAGTACGGACGAATAGGCGAATATTTAAGTGGATAGCGACCTCGTCCTTTGGAAATAATATGATGAACATCGAACGAATTTGATTGTTTCTTAAAATACATGACGGTTAAAATGACTATGATATATGATTAATATTCTGTTTAATACATGCGACGAAAGAATCACTGTTTTCATCAATGCTGAATAGGCAGTCACATTTATTAAAATTATAAACTCCTTATCATTCAGCCTGGTATCTATACCTGGAAGCCAGTGGTGAGAATCCCGGCGAGACGGCGACCTTGACCATTCCCAGCACTGTTACTCAACTGCCGTCGCAGACCATGTGCTTGGAATTCTACTACAACTTAAATGGAAACGATATCGGAGCAATCAATGTGTATACGCGATCCAGATCAAATGGGCAGCAGTCTCTGTTATATACGGATGGTAAGTGGGAATATATTTTGATAATAAATTTAAAAAAAACAATTGCAATGCTTATTCAGATATCTTTTATTTTCGTTCTTCAATTTAAATGTATACAAACAAAGAAATTTGCTGAGAATATGATTTGATTCATTCATACATCGTTTCCGAAGTGCACAATAAAAATATTGGGTGATTAGATTACGGCGCCTTATATTTTTGTATTATTCATGTTAATAGCTTTTAATCATTTCATACACAGATCGCAACCTAGGCGATTCTTGGGTGCAAGTTCGCCGCACGCTGAACAGCGACGCTGGTCGCGTCATCCTGGAGGGCGTTCGAGGCGGCGCCAGCTTCGGCAATCCTTTCGGTGACGTTGCCATCGATACCATCTCACTCGTCAGTGGCACCTGCGATGGATCCCCAGCACCTGCACCCGCTCCTTCTCCGACACCCGCCCCGGTGCCTACGCCCGCACCTACTCCGGTGCCCACGCCCGCACCTTCTCCGGTGCCCACGCCCGCACCTACTCCCGCACCTACTCCGGTTCCAACACCTGCGCCTACTCCAGCTCCAGGGCCGACAAGTGCGCCTGGAACAGCTACTCCTTATCCTTCAGGTAAGGGGAATCTGATTATATTGCGCAAAGCAGTGAATTATTTTTGAGGAAAAGAAGTTACAGATGTGCTCGTACTTCAGCTATACACTAAAGCTTGGTCATTGTCAAATCCTTGACAATCTTGTTAATCATGTTTTTACCATTATTGTATCTTGGCTAAAATATCGCCTGTTTAATTTTACAGATTTCGCGAACGACGCAAAGGTGGAGGGCGTTTGGATTGAATGTCCAGGCCAAACTGGAGCACGCTGTTTCGTTGTACCAGGTACACCAACGCCATTACTTCATATAACTGGTCCGTTATATCACACCGTATCATTGCTTAAAATAATTGCTGTATAACTTACTTAGTATGCGAAATTAAAACCTGCAGTAAATCAGCTATTGCATTCATTGAAATTGAAGTAATATATATCATTTTTATATGCTGCATATCATTATCATTACATTAAAATTCTAATATTTGCAGATGGCGACGGTGTTGTGGCTGGTCCTCCCGGAGGCCAAGGACCCCCGGGCGCCATGGGATCCAGTGGCATCGATGGCGCCACCGGTCCTCCCGGTCGCACTGGCCCTGCTGGATCGCCAGGACCCTTTGGCACCTCTGGACCGGCTGGACCAACGGGCGATATCGGACCACTGGGACCAACGGGGGCTACTGGCAACAATGGTATGTTAACTTGTTCACCATGCATATATACTGGTAGGCCGAGTTTATGAACTTATGGACATATTCATGCGAAAAATACGTAATGCATTTACCTGAAATAGTTAGGTTGCTTTTTACAGTTCAAAGAATACATTTAACGATGGAACAATTATGTTTCAGAATTTCACAATTAAGAAAGTCAGTGTTTTGTTAGGAAATTTGTATATTTGATTATGGTCTGAAGTCTTTTTTACTGTTCATAGATCTTCAACATATTTTATCTTTAAAATTTTGTCAATTGTTAAACAGGTGCTACAGGCTCGCAAGGTTTCCGCGGAGACAATGGTCGCCGGGGTCCACAGGGTCCTCCCGGTTTCGCAGGAAACACTGGTGCCACAGGATCGACGGGTCTGCAGGGTGCACCCGGTGCCACTGGTGCACAAGGATTCCGAGGCTTTAATGGTCCTGCTGGTTCTACTGGTCGACAGGGTGAACAAGGTGCAGAGAGAATTACTACATTAGAATACAGTGTATTAAGAATATGTGTTGAATTTATTTAGTTTCAAAACGTTTGAAATATATCCTGTCATATAAATCATACTACATTTAATATGCGATTTCAAAAATAAATAAAATAATTAGCCTTAAATCTGATTTAGGCATTTCAAGTAAAGATTCATGCCACTCGTTAAAATTTTTATCAAGTAAATCCATGTTTATTTCATAAATTATGTATATATCAAAATACATATATATTCATTAAAAGCCATATAAATCAATTATAGGTCAGAATGGTATCGAGGGACCTCGCGGCCCAGCCGGTGTCACGGGAGCTACTGGTGCGACCGGAAATCGTGGTGGCGCTGGCGGCAACGGTGGTCTTGGTGCTACCGGAAACCAAGGACCAAGTGGAAACCGCGGTGCTACAGGTGAGATTGTGGAAGAATTTATCCCTAGTTAATGCAAAGAGTATAATTACATTCGCGTTATTTTTTTTTCAGAATCACGATACTATTTTGTTTAACATATCACAATATTTGGCATAGCGACATCATAAAATGAGGCGAAAATTCAATAAGTTGAGAACATAATGGTCGACTGTTAAATCCCCTTCATTTTGGACACAAATAACAAATAACCCCTTTTTAGGTGCCACTGGAGCTCGTGGTGCCGCTGGTGCCGTAGGAGAGGTTGGCCCGGCTGGCGGCGTAGGAGCCATTGGAGCACGTGGTAATGTCGGGCCCGACGGTGCTGGAGGTCAACGTGGTTTCCCTGGTGACAATGGTTTGGATGGCTCACCCGGATCACAGGGTCTAAGGGGCAATGTTGGTACGTTAAAGATCGTTCTTAGATAGATGGTATATGAACTGGCATTTTCACCTGCATGTGTCAATAATATACTGTCGTAATGATTATATGTAAGTGTAAGCTACCTCTATGTTTATATATTGCATTAATGTAAATCACTTTTTCCTGGGCATAGAAAAGGGGATTATATTAGTTATCTATACCTTACTATATTGTCCCTATATAATGTAGTATCATTTAATTAATCATCTATCAGGTCAGCGAGGCCTCAATGGCGCCAGCGGCTTCCCTGGCTCCGATGGTCAGATTGGTAATCAAGGCGACACTGGTGCAACTGGACCCCAAGGTGCCCAGGGAGAGTTCGGACCCGTCGGCAACCGCGGTCCTCAAGGAGTGAGTGGACCTCAAGGACCCCAGGGATCACGGGGACCCGATGGTAACGTTACATGTTTTATTACTAACACTCATAATAATCCATTATGACAAAAAGGCTATATAAATAAATTAAAAGTAAAATTATTGTGGTTAAATATTCCATTAAAACATACAGATAAACAGGGTAATCACATTTATATTTATATTCTCTCATAAACGCGTGTTGTTGAAACGTCGGATGCGATGTCCACACTAACGATGTTATTTGGTTGTGTTTGGTTTGTCAGTCCTGTTTTGGTTTGTCAGTACAGTTTCAATCACATCATCAAACAAGTATTTCTTAAAAGTTCATTACATTTTACCATACTTCGTTTCGACATCAATGACAAAATACAAGAGTACCCCTTCATGCTCGCACATTCGTGATTTCAGGGTCGACTGGTTCACCTGGTCCCGTTGGCGGCACTGGCTCTACCGGCAGAGTGGGCAATCCCGGACAGCGGGGACCCGATGGTCGAGCTGGCCCTGAAGGACGTATCGGTGCGACTGGAAACCAGGGTAACCAGGGTGATGTGGGACCTCGTGGAGTGAGCGGTGAATTTGGTGCAACAGGTGTGTAAATATTAAAAATAATAGTGTATAAATTTAAACAGTGCATGAGATATATTTATACAAAGTTTTGATTAAAAAAATGGAGTAATAAGATCATTTTCATTCATAAATCACATTCTAAAGATCAGTATATATATCCATTTCCATTTTACCAATAGATATACATTATAACTTTCACATTGATGGTAAATTCAACATTGATATAACCTTATATAGGTTCCCGTGGTGGTGTTGGTGGACAGGGTAACACCGGACCAGTGGGTCCACGTGGTCCCTCGGGTTCACCGGGTGAGGCCGGTGCCACCGGGTCCCAAGGAAGTGCCGGTGAGACAGGTCGACCCGGACGTATTGGCAATACTGGATTCGGAGGTAGTCAAGGTTTTAAGGGACCACGTGGAGACAGCGGAAGGCAGGGATCAGAGGGTAACAGGGGTAAGTTTATTACACGATGTCCTTAAGGTAGTTAACTAAAACATCAAAGCGTTTTCATGTTATAAGCGAACAATGATAATCTATAATAAATTGTCTTGATGGAAAATGCCCCGATAAACATTAAGCGTCAATGTCGTAATAGCATCGTTATAACACATCATAATACTCTCATATTGATAAGAAAGTAGCCATGATGTCACGGCGAGGATTGACGTCTGTTCAATTAATTCATGCAATAATTTAACTTTATTAACACTAAATTCCGTCATTAACATGATATGATATAAAACTTGTCGTTTAAATCCAATTCATTAACAGGCGATGTTGGTTCGACTGGAGCAACCGGTGAACAGGGCCCACAAGGTCAGCAGGGCGAGCGAGGAAACGCTGGCAACATTGGTGTCAGTGGTCTGCCGGGTGCCACCGGTGCCACTGGCGCAACTGGCTCCACTGGAGTTGCAGGACCCGCTGGATCCCAAGGAAGCGTCGGCAGTGACGGTACGTACGATTGGGAAGTTGAGTTAACCCTTCGCATGGATAACACTGTTTACATTAACAATCCGACTACTTCATTAGTGCTTGTAAGCTATGTTTTAATTTCGTTTTCATTATTGCAGGTGTCGGTGGCGTGGGTGGTATTGTCGGCAACTCGGGTCTGCCGGGCGTTGATGGTATAGCCGGTGTTCAGGGAGGTGTCGGTGCTCCTGGTTTCCAAGGAGCCACTGGTCCCCAAGGGCAAACCGGAGACACCGGAAACCAAGGAACTGTCGGAGCCCAGGGAGCACCAGGATTCACAGGAAACCTTGGTCGACAAGGCCCTGAAGGTAAAGGGGAATAAGCTCTAGAAATAGATTGAAATTGAGGCCAATATATATTAATATGGCGTTACGTTTATTTGTGGTTTGTGCACCTGGAGGGTCAAGAGTCAACCGTAAATATTTTAAAGTTTGATATATCGCATAATCTACTGATGGGAATAAGATATATTTTGTGCCAATACCTATTACATCTTTAAACGTCATAATGTTCTGTTTAAAAATAGAACCTTAAAACAATCGATGAATTAAAAATATCTATATTACTGATTATCAATTGAAGGGCCGTACTATTATTCATCGAATCCAATCCTTTCCTTTGCAGGTCCTGTCGGCATAACAGGTGGGCAAGGCCAAGCTGGTCCCCAAGGTGTCACCGGTCCCGCTGGACCTGACGGTGCCGCTGGACCTCAGGGTTTCCCTGGGTACCCCGGTGGCCCTGCGGTTGCTACGAACGAATGCGCCATCAACAACGGCGGTTGCCAAGATGTCTGCGTGGACACCTTCGATGGATATTGCTGCATGTGCAATCCTGGTTACCAGCTGATTCAACTGGATCAGTTCAACTGCGACCGTAAGTTCCTATTTTATTTTAGCGCCGGTGGATATTGAAAATGTATGAAAAATAATATCCGTTTATATGATCTACTTAATTATGATAGATTATTTCATTCATGCATTTTCATTGCAGACATGATAATCATGAAAATGACTTCAATATCAATATTGATGTTCTAATCAATGATAATGCATAAAAGTATTCGAGATATCAACACCGCTTAGATACTTTTTATGATGTTTAAGTTGATATATTGTTTTACTTTATTATGTCTTACTATTATTCAGTGGGTGAATTGAAGTGCAGCTTGACGCGAGAAGTAGGATACCAGTGCCAATGCAACGTCAACGGAAACATCATCCCGCTCAATGGAACCGACTGCGAGAGTAAGAGATCAAATCCATGATATCTAGAGTCCATTTTATAGTTTTTGAAGAATTCAAGAGCGTTTGTTATATCGAATCGACAATTCTCTCTACCTTTGTTCGACATTTCGAGTAATTTATTGGCTAATATCACTAAAATGTATAATGCCATAAGAGACAAAGTTGGGCAAGATAGTATAATGATATAAGAAAATATTACATTTCAATATATCACGTCAATTACAATTAAAGACAAAAATGTATAAATATTTGTCATAATGAACAATTATAACTCATTTGTATTTCATTGTGTTGAATAGACCGCAATGAGTGCGAGACGAACAACGGCGGTTGCCACCACATCTGTCTGGACACAGAGGGATCGTACGAATGCCGCTGCAATGCTGGATTCGTGCTCGGATTGGATGGTCAAATATGTGAAGGTAAGTCATTGCATCAGGCGCTACTCTATCTGCTATGGCACTGTTTAACAAATTATAATAGGTAATTCAACTGTGCTACGGTTCAGCATGGAATAAGGCATGCACAAATATGCATTACAGTGATCGTACTTCTCTACAATATTGTATGATGCCTGGACAATAAAACATTGCAAATGATATGTAAATACATAAATATGAGCACAAATGAGTTCATTTTGATCTTCCCAGAAAATTCTATTTGCTGTATATTTTAGATGCCAACGAGTGTAATTCGCCGGGGCGATGTGGATCTGGTGAGGAATGCATCAATACATATGGCGGGTTCACGTGTCTCCAGGCTGGAAGAGCTGTTCAGGTAAAAATTCTTCCCTGAAAAAGAAGACGTGATGTTGGTTTGTTAAGAAAAATGCTTATTATCCAATCATTCTACATGAGTTAGGTAAAGTCCGGTTTACCTTAAAATAAATAAAAGTTACCTAAATTTGTTTCGAAATAAAATATGAAAAACAGCATACATAAAGCAATGAAACATTGAATAATAATAATATATATTACCTTTTATAGCCCTTAACCGCTGACGAGAATAAAGACAGCGACTCATCGTCATCCACCGCCAATGGCGTTGCCGGGGGAACCGTCGCCGGTGTGGTTGCCATAGCAGTAGTAGTTGCTGTGGTGAGCACCTTGGTGACGCTACTCGCTATTCGCGCCTGGCGCAACCGTCAAGGCCAGTCGTTCGATTGGGAAAACGACTCGATGCTGTCGTCAGGAACCGAGTCGGATTCGAAACTGACCAACGTCATGTTTCGCGCGGGAACAGTGAGATGTGACACGCCGGCCGACACGATCGGGAATCCAAGTGTCAACACACCCATGACGTCAGGCAATACCAACCTCGCGTACCAACAGGAAGTTTAAAGTGTATATCAGGGATACTTTGGAAGAAATATAGTCTTAATTGTCCGCTACGTAACAAAGTTAGTTGCGAATCTCAGTAATAATCCGGTATGTTTATTTTGCATAGAGGTGTCTCGTAACTCCTGTAGATGAATATTGTGTGAATATTTTGCGGTCTAAATGGGAATTTAGTTGTTGAATTTTGTTAGAAGATATTATGTACACATTGTATTCGTTTTTCTTACAAAAATATCTCAATATTTCATTATATATCTATTCCATTGATATGAGAACATTTTATGGAGATATCATTGGCTCTGGCAATGGTAAATTATCTTCAATAAATATTCTTTCTCAATGCATTAGTATTCTAGTAGCTAACTAGATTTTATCATGTCTTTCTATCTACGTTTTCATGTATTATAACTTAAATTGAAATTGACTAATACAATAGGTTATTCTTAGAAAGATTAATTCATATATTCACTTACGAATTCAAAGATTCATCTGACTCTGATCATTCGAAATTGAGATAAAACTATTTATGGATGTTATTGCGATCAAAGTGCATATTTTTCGAGTAAGGTACCTGTAGCCTCACATCATTTGTGTCAAGTTAAACAAATAAATGAGAGTGCTGTAGAACAATAAGTGCAATAATCAAATAAACTTCTCATTTCTTTCAAATATCTCGTTTCATTTTCTATGCAATGTGCCCGTTAAAAGTCTCAGTCGATGCTTCTTCGTTTGGGGATGAAACCAATTATAAAATTCAGTCACGAGTATTTTCAATTTCTCAGTGTTCTGTTATCTATATATTTTTTAATCAGGGCGTGAACTCTGATAAAAAACACAAAGCAGTGGTAAAATATATTTATTTTCTAAACTATACATTGAACATATTTTGGTAAATGCAAAACTAAAAAGCAAACACTCATCATGTTAATCATTTCGTTATATTTTGATTTAAAAAATGTGAGAAGAGAAATTAAAGCATATGATTAGATTCTAAGGGGTTTTGATTCAGCTTAAAGCTATTTAACCGGAATGTATTCGTGTATTTTGCATTGATAAGCTATAGGAATGCTTTATTTGTAGAAGAACATTTCTTTTAAAAAATAACAAAAATTGAAGATTTAAATATATTAAGGTATAAAATATACACATCGTCTACGAAATTAGGAAATACAACTTTTAACTCGATAGAACGACATAAAAATTAAAAATTTTAAAAGCAGTGAAAATAAGAGCAGCGTTATTGACATGGAAAGCACAGATCTAACTCTTTCAGCATATACCCATAGTTACTTAACTAAATTTATTTCTTTTTTAAAGGAACTCTTCAAACGTTTAAGGAGTGCTCTCAAAAATTGAAAGGTAATGTTTATGGAATGCTTTCAAAATAGTAAGAAATATAGTCTAAACATTTGAGTTAAGAATTTGATAAATTTAGAATATAATGCATAAATATTATTGTCTATGGTAAACATACTGTATACGATATTTATATGAATGTGCATTCATGTTAAAATGTTTCTTCATTTACCTTCTATTCTATATATAAAACATTGTGTATGAAATATATTTACATAGTTCAATATCACAGTGTGTGCTATAATATACATAACTCAACTCTTGCAATAAACACCAATTCAATAATCTCATTTATATAATACAAACTCATATAATATGAACGTCAACTTCCTAAATATACTTCTGGTTCACTTTATTCAAAACGAAGCAGTCACAAGATGCAAAATGTCTATAACAATTCCTTGTATTCTTGCTGTATCTCCCTACCCACGTTTCAGATACATGTAGTTAAAGTGAACTCGGAATGATACAATTGTACAAGGGTTCCATAGAAGTCTATTGCACAACCCAAGTAAGTTCTTTTAATGCATTGTTGGTGTTTGTGATCAATCATGAGGTTTTCAAACATCCCATGATCTTGGAATGAGATCAAACTATCTTTTATTGATAAAACAAATGTATCATAGATCATAACAACATTAATTTAACAACAAATTCCATTTCCGAATTGCATTTTTTGCACACTTAACCATTGGTACCTCATCTTATGCAAAACACTTCCAACAATATACTATAGAGGCAACATTTATTTGGTTTAACATATGATAATGATTATGATATTTTCATAACTGTTTCATATTATGCTTCAAATGCTTGATTCTATAAGACAGGGAGATAATTACACTTTATCCTGCAGTGATTAAGTTAAAACATTTTCTGTCATTGCTTCTATACACCAATATAAGCATTACAACAATCTTAAGTCTTAAGAAAACCTGAGACAGATGGACTGGCTAGGAAAATAAGATCGAGATCCCATGGGTCGATCATGTGCTTGGCTCCGGAGATGGGATCTCAGATAAGTTTGGTTTGGTCACTTCCTTTAATGGTGTTGGTGTTCGGCACAAAGTAAATCACAGTCATTGCTCTAATATTGTTTTGTAAACAATGTGACAGAATCATATTTAGTTCGTATCTACAGTAGATGATATAATTTTACTTCATGCGTCTATAGATACAATTATACACTGAGTATACGTTCATACTACTTTAAATGCAAATCAAATCGCCCTGGACTGGAATGTATTATAAGAGAAGCTAGTGAATAAAATAAATTATTGCAACTTAAAAAGCCACTTGTAATGCTGCAACTTAATTAAAACTGTATAAAAGTTTTCTAGACTCATCAAACCAATAAACAATATTACTAATTCACTCTTTCATCTGATCAATCAACTCAGTCCACAAAATTGCAGTATTTAGAATACTCACAACAAACAACTAGAAGGTCAGTGACCTTGGATCCCCCGTGAACTTCAACAATTCGTAGATGCAGGATGGTCAATTTTTTCTAAAATTAACTTTGGAAATAACGAACTATTTTGCAAATAATAAGATCATGTGATGAAAGAAAAACAGAGTAACATCTTGCATCATCACTTACTTCTTTCTGAAGACATCTCTTGAACTGACGAGACCAGTTGGCAAAAGTATCCTCAATTTATAAATTAAAGAAAATATACTTTTATAAGCACGAGCTCATATAGCACATCCAAAATGCTTAAGAGAGGCAACTGACACGGCCAGTGAAGCAAAAAGATAATTTTATTACATTAAATTATGCTTCTATAAGCACATTCCAGATACTTTTGAGACACAGCTGACAAGGCCAGTGAAACAAATATATCATTTAACTTACATACCAAATATGCTTATATAAGCACGATAACTTTTGTAAGCCGATTCCAAATGCACAAGGCTCCCCAGATAGGTGTTAACACATCTCTATTAATTTGCTGATTA
>LQRL01122736.1:0-21340 GCA_001703475.1 Hydroides elegans
GTTTGTAGACGTCCTTTAATTAACACCCTATGTTCAATAACTGTAATATTTTTACTCAATAAAAATGCCTGTCCCGCACTCCGAGATGTGCCGGGGTTGACAAAGATTTGCCCTTCATCCCAGTTTGTTTCCCATGTCCCTAAATCCTCTTCTAGCACATGAGTCTCTTGTAGCAAACACACAGATGGCTTTAAATTTTTGATATATTTAAATAACCCAAAGGCGTTTGTCAAGGTTGCGACATCCTCTTATATTCCACGATAGTATTTTACACCTATCCATATATGATACATTGTACTGAAAAATATTGAATGTTAATAATGAATGAGTAATGAATAAAAAATAACTTTTTCTGGGCGGAATTTAATGTGCCATTAATTTCATAAAGTATATCGAGCTGTGTTTTATTGCAATTCAGAATATAGCATCATAATCACACAATGCAACATAACCCCCAGACATTACAATACGTTACATTTAAATACACGGTGTTTTCATACTGTATTTACAGCTGTAGACCTTAGCTTCAAAATGTGTCATGTTGTGTTGGGTTGACATAGTGTCTTTTTCCTTTGGTACACTCCACTTCTGAGATAACCGGCACGACATGTAACATATTTTAGCATCTTATTTACTTATTTATGTGAATCTTAAGTATGTATTCAAAATATAATATAATGTGAACTGATAAACGGATACTAATTGAATCAAGCACATTTGACCTAGGGTCACAGTTAGTAGGTATTGTTGCTTTTAAAAAGTAAAAAATAAATTATCGAAAAAAATAGATATAAACAATTTGTATTTACCCATTGAACCGTTTTCAGTCAGGAAGCGGAATCACACCAATGGCATTCTTATGGACCCATTTCACTACCGCATGCATCTGTTAATATTCAAACAAAATAATTTACGCCGCACAAAATTCTATAATGTCATTATCTATGAAGAATTTCTATGTACCCGATATCCCCGTTTCTGATTGGTCGGCTAAGAACCCGTCTTGTAAGCATTTTTTATTCGAATCAGTTTTATTTTCCCCTTTTGTACAAAACCGAGGCGGAGTCTTAATTGTTTGGATGTAAAGGGTCAGTAAATGCTGGTTCTGCATTGTAATATACTTCACATTCTGCGGATGTTTGGTGATTTTCTGTTTGGTGATTTTACTACAATATAAGCGGTGTCGGTAAGCTTTGATTTGGTTCCACTATTAATATCGCTTTCATGAGTTTTGGAGTAGATCACATTCTTTGGTACACTTTGGTATATGTACTAATGGTCGTATTGTCTTATCCTAATCCTGCAAATAAATCTTAAACGGAAACGCCGAGCATTTGTCTAGACAACTAAACTAGCTGGCATAGGAACATATGTCGGAGAGAAAGTGTACGTTAAAAACATGAATTCTGACCCATAGAGCTCGGATGACTTGGCAAAGAAAGTTTAATAGGCTGTTTCTCATTTTATTAAATGCAAATTGCAACGCACAAGACCAGGAAATATGAGTACAATTCAGACTGTAAGACACACCTGCGCACTATGCGTTCAATGGAGAGGAGAAAATGCCTAAATTGGGGTTTTTTTTTTATTTAAACTTCGTCTTTTAAACGCGGTTTACGAGCAAAGTATATGTTTTTATAATCGGATTAAGTACTGACATGATCATTTTGCTGGTTGGCAAACCGGTTTTAACGTCTACCTGTTATCCATACGTTAAGCATTCGTTTCATCACTTCAAGGCATCACTGATGCATGTTATCAATGGGGAAGTGATGAATCGAATCAACAAAAAGCTGGGAAAATGGTGATACAATGCGATAGTGTTCTTTGTTACTTTTGGCACATAAAGTTACATCAGTTCGTAGTTGTAAGTTATCAAAACTAGGAAATGTTAGTTTGCACTCCTATATTCACCGCCCTGTTCATATCGGTCACATCCGTAATAGCCGGAATAGAGCTTTATACATTTGACCATGCTTCGAACCGGTGCATCACACACGACACAGCCTACACATGCACAAAAGACCGGTTTTCTATGGTAATTACATGAGAACAGAATTTATTTAATTGATTGCCTCATCCAAAAATGTAAATTTTTCTGTTTTTTTTCGTCCCCATATGTGAGTGCAATGGGAAACACGACCTTGGGATATATGCTCGATTTAAGTACCAGCTCTGGCTATCAAGGTTTTTTTCGAGACTTTAGAAAATGGTAATCCATCTACATTTAGACCGAAATGAAGTTCTTTTGGAATATGTATTTCAGTTTTTAGAGGAGCATTTTTTATATGTTTCGTAAATTATGTTTTAAAAGCATAAATAAAATAATATTCAATGTTATACACAATCCTGGTTACAACTTTAGATTGATTGCAAAAGTAAAAGTGTCCTTGCTGTTGCAGTGACGCTTGGATGGTCGCTCATTCTCAGTATCTTTAGTAAATCATTGTTTGCATTATGTGTAATGTTATTTTTATAACCCACAATCTAAGGTGATGTGCGAAACCAGTTGCATGATCAAGTGTAGTATTAATACCACCACCACTTTCCGCAGATGAAGAAACAGGGTTTGTAGGGCTATTAGTCATATCCATTTCACTTTTGTTGTTAGGATCCTAAATCTTAACTGGTCAAATTTTTTCATAATCTACAGTTTTATATTTAATATAGTTTATTTATTCATTATAATTTTTCACAGTAATACCATCATCACAGCTATCTGTTTCACGGTTTTAGTTTTCTAACCGTCTTTTAGCTTCTTCGTTAAACCGTTTATAGCTTTTTACTTTTTGAAGTTTATGTGATTTTAGTATTGAAATATGATAAAATATATTACCTTTATTTGTGTTTATGTATATTATTCGTTAAATTACAATCTCCTTGTCTTTATTTTTTTGCAAACGAATGTTTATCATAACCTGCCAAACAATAAACGTATTTATGCCGTACTTAATCATGTTTATAGAATAATGGATAGTATTATATTGGCCACCCGATTTTGTCATTTTATTTCCTATCAAAATAAAGTAGAAATTAACAACCAATTTTCAACAACGACGAAATATAGATTATAATATTCTTCTAACGTTTTAAAAATAACAAAAACTAATATAAAACAATATCCAGTTGCCTTGGTTTTTCATCAAATTGTTTCTCTCTATGAAATAAATTTCTTTGGTCAAAACTAAAGAGTGCATGTCATATTAGTCTCTATAAAACTATACACTTTTCAGTATTTATCTATCGACTAGAATGTCCTCTTTTACATCTACATATCTTTTTGTAATATAACAAGGTCCATCTATGGTATGTTTTTATAATCAAATGGCACATCTACACAATACAGTGTCAACCTATTTGACTAATACCTTATTTTACATATCGTAAACCTGATTATAAAAAGTTAGATTGCCTTCTCCCCTAACACATGTATTTGAATATATTACTTGCACATAACACACAAATCTAAATTTAACATTATCAAATATGTAATGAAGTGCAATTTAAAATATTTAAAAAATGACTTTTCTATTACAAATTTGTCGCAAAATATCTCTCATAATGTTATATTCTTTTCATTATTTACTTAATACTCGACTTCGTTTATTAAGTCCAAAACGCAAATTGAATAAAAATGGAGGTTGCGTTATGTGTGATATATGCATACAAAAATTGTCACATCTTTTATCTTTAAATTGGTTATTGGCGATTTTATCTATGAATTCCTATTCACAAAAGAAAAACAGAAAAGGTGCGTCTTTGGTTTTTAAAAACCTTTTTTTCACTTGTAAAAGTAAAGTTTTATTTGCGATAAGTATCAAAAATATATACAAAAAGAAACGTGAATAAAACATATTATTAACCAGGAAACTATTTTACGCTGTTCTGATTAAGTTTCTTTGTAATTAAATAAAAACGTTTTTTTTTAAAGATGTTTCAAAGAAATATATATATTAACCTTAACCAAACGTGCAAAACCACATTTTATTTACTAGGTAGATTCGTTCGATTTGTGAAGAAATAATGGAATAAGACGGTTATTCAAAACCCTCGTTTTGCATGGTATTTTCAGGCATCTCGACTCTCGATGGTTTGCAGATCACATGCAAAACTTGTGCTGTTCAATAACCTCTACTCATTTTAGACTCGCTTTTCGCTGAGGGTTTATTAATTTGATTTCAAGTATGTGCTTGTCATTGATGTCATGTATCTATAAATCCAATTGAAGCAATATAAAATTATATACCAAAACCTGGGGGAGTGGGGCTGGGTCGCTCATGTCTGTGCAATAAGGGGGAGGGGAAGGAATGTTAAGGCGGATAATACTCATTGGGGAGTCTTCCTATATCAAATACCTTTTGGTCCTAAATAAATACCTATTTTATGAATCTTCATATTAGTCCGGTGGCTAATGCCATTCCGTGTGCATTTCTTGTTTACGATGGCCATAAAGCCCATCTTAGCAAGAAAAACGTCAATGATAATTAACGAAACATTCTATTTGAACAGAATTCTCTTAAGATAAACATTTAAAACGGCTTCTAAGACTAAATTGAGAAAATGGCTAATCATTCATTACTCAAGATTATCATTTAGAAGATTACGATGGCCGGGAAGTGTAATTTTTCATAACTTGGATCACCATATGTCAAACATCGGTATAACTGCCGATTGAAATATATAATAGTATTGAATTGATTTTTGAATATCATTCATTAAAATACACATTGTTGGTCAATTAATTGAATTACGATGGCCCATAAGCATGTTACATTTATATTCTATAAATCATAAGATTATAATCTAGGAATATTGAGGATCTATATCAATATGTTTTATAAGGATTGATTTTGTGTAATAAAGACCACATAATCTTTTTTTTTCAAACCAGAAAAGCATTTGAGGAATACGATGGCCGGAAAGTGCAATTTATTTGCATAACTAACAATCAACGTTTCTCAAGAATTAGTATAACTAGCATTAAACTAAATATTATCTATCACTCTATCATTACTATATGACACGTTTTTATTGGTTCACTTAATAACGATGGCCCATAAGTACGTTTCTCTAGCATTCAATAACTCATATGAACAGACAAACATATTGCAAATATATAACCCCTAAAATAATCCCTACGACTTGTGTACAATAACTGTTATGTATTCTTATTTGCTTTGTGCAACAATTGCAATGTACATGTTGATAATAAAGCAATTGTTTTTATTATGAATAAACTCAATTCTATAGCAAAAAGCAAAACCAAATAACATTCGAAATCTGACAATGAATAAACAGGTTATCGTAATGTGCTGATTTATTTATGATTAAATATTAATTTGCCAACTCTTACACTTTTTCATATAGAATTCGTGAACTATTAAATGATGCTGGTACTTCGCTTCGTATTCATTTTGCACAAATAATCAATTTTGAAACACCGTTGTGGATAAACACAAATATCGTATTCTAATTTTATAAACATATTTATCATACTCAGAATTCTATAGAGAGTTACCATCAATATGTGGAAAAAACGGGAAACGGAGATGTACACATGACTGGCACTTACAGTCAAAACCACTCCTAATTGGACAGCTGATACGAACAAACGAATAGACAAACACGAATAACCGAATAAACGAACACGAATAAGCGAAAAAGTCGATACCTATCAACAAATAACGGAATAACGGAATAAACGAATAACCAAAAAAACCGAATAAACAAACAACCGAATAAACGATAAACGAATAAACGAAAATATCGATACGCATAACCGCAACATTTGACACGAAAGATTTTGCGCACGATAGTCCATTTAGGAGTGGTTTTTACTGTAGCTCACAAATTCAGTTCATGAGCACTATGGAGAGACAAATGCAGGAATTGTGATGTTATGCATTCACTGATGTATTTCACATTCCGTCTGATTCTGATTCATGTACTGTGTCATAACTGCTCAAAAATAGAGATGATAGCAACCCACGTACATGATAGAGTAGGGGTTCATGGTTAATGGTACCTTTGGTCTGAAAAAAATGCACTTTGCTCAAGACCACTACCCCTCCACACAGGGGTTCAAAGCGACGCCTATGAGATATGATGTAGTATGTTGATGTGACAGCAAAGACAAATCTGTAATCGATGGTTACATTGCAATTGTTGTGCAAAGCACATAAGAATACATAAAAGGATCACAATGCGGTATCTATATGGATTGGTCCGAATAATCTTGTTTACAAGTCGTAGGGATTATTTTAGGGGTTATATATTTGTAATATATTTTTCTGTTCATATGATTTATAGATTGTCAGAGTAAAATGTTTATGTGGTATGTATTACTCAATATCAATCCTGTATAAAACATGTTGAAATAGATCCTTAATATTCCTAGATTCCTAATCGTACTTTTTATAGAATATCAATGCAACGTGTGTATGGGCCATCGTAATTCAATTAATTGACCAACAATGTGTGTTTTAATAAATAATAGTTAAAAATCAATTCAATATTATTATATATTTCTTACAATCGGCAGTTATACCGATGTTTGACATATGGTGATTCTAAGCTATGAAAAATTACACTTCTCGGCCATCGTAATCTTCTAAATGATAATCTTGGGTAATGAATGATGAGTCATTTTCTCAATTTAGTCTAAGAAGCCATTTAAAGTGTTAATCTTAGGATAATTCTGTTCAAATAAAATGTTTCGTTAATTATCATTGACGTTTTTCGTGCTAAGATGGGCTTTTCGGCCATCGTAATTTGCATACCTTAATATTCAAAATAAAAAATGGAAACATATTTTATTTGAAAGAGGACCTCAAGACCATTCAGAAAATGCATAGTTTCAAGATTTAACAAGCAATTAATGCACACGGAATCATATTTGGGTGGTATTACCGACCGGACTATACATTGATACAGAAGTTGACAATTTAATCAGCAAGGAGTTTTTCGTAACAAAATATAAAATATGCTCTACGTCATAATTTATTTACAAGAACATAGAAAAATGCATAAATTGAGTGATTTCCTTTATAAAATCGTTGTCGGCTAACGTCATTGACACACGAACGTACCACTCAAATCAAGTTGAGCTTCTACGCATATATGTACAAACTTCAGAAGCCGCATAATATTTGTAATCTTATCTCTTTCTTTGAACTATAAATATGTTAGAGAAGCCAGCAATAATGAAGGAGTAAATATGAATGAATAGGCAATTTACATGTTCTATGTGTGGCTAACAAGTCTAGGGAGAAAAGGGGGAAATCTTTGAAGAGTACACTCATAAATACTTGAGGACAACTTCATTTATAATGAGTGGATAACGTATGGAGAGTGGGGTTTCAATTTGAATAGGGTTCTGGTTTTTGGGCGAGTTTTTACAAATTATACTTCATGACAGGAAAACCAGAAAACTTGAGCAAGCCTCTAACGATATTTCAAAAGGTACTTTTATGTCTTTTGCATCACATGTTTATTTGTGTATACTTTTTGAAAGGTTGCCCTTTTAAAATGTATTAATTACATAAAAATCTAAATATCATGTGAAAACTCGAAAACCGCTTGCTAATAGGTTTAAATATTTTGCACCATATACATTATCTCGATGATAGCTTATAAAAATGACATATAAACTATAACTTTTGAATTTATTTTGCCATAAAACATGCACTGAAAACCATAAAAACGATTTAAATTTATGAATCTCTTTTTTAATCTATGCGTCTTTATGCTCATCGTTTTCTTTATCTATATATCATGATAAACATTAAACGTTTATTTAATTCATTGCGAAACCGTGTTATACGAAAAGAGGTCATTTGTTAAAAATGACACCATGAATTTTTATATAATTTATGAAGTGTAAATAAGGTTTTAATGTTTGATTATCCAATATAGTCTGCAAGAAGAAAAAAGAGGTTTTATATTCCTACTAGAATCGTCATGTTTATTCAGAAAAATATAAAAAAAAGTCCATTTCTCTTAAATGATTCTCTAGTATTATATATCACTCTTAAATGCTAGTTAATCTAAGCGTCGTCCCCGCGCGCTTTAAGATAGGTCACAGCGCCACAGGGGTGTCTTTAACACATTTTTGTAAAGATTCGTTAGTGGGTGAAAAAAAGGGTAAAAAGGAAAAAAACGTGATATTTTAAGGGTTCCCACTCAGGAAAGCGACATTTTAACTTTTTGGTTAGGACGTCTATTTAAGATTGTATACGAGAATAAATGTAATATTTGGCCACAAATGTTGAACGCACATGCAGCATCAGCGCTGCGACAAATCTGACGTTAACAAATCGTTTATGCGTAATCGTGATAAAAATATCATTTCGAAATCGTTAATATAAGGCTATATTTGACGTCGTCCTTTTTTTGCGAAGTTGCAGTAATTAATTTTTCTGAATGGGTTGTTTCGTAGTGAGTGCTAGTGTCTTTTTTGTCCAGTATGTGCTTTTCGTTTTTTTTTATGAATGTAGGTTTTATACCAGTCTGTAATGTAAGTTTTGTTATCATTTGCGGATAAGTCACTCGATTTTAATGCCCCTTTCGCTTATGAATGAAGAGGTTTCACAACAAAATTTATAATAGCTTCATTTAGTTTGCTTATACCGGTCTGTAATATTTTATATCTGAAAATGAAATTGTTATGTTTATGATTCTTCTATTTGTACGAATGGGTTACATTGAATTTGCATCAATGGTCCAGATTTTGCTATTGCTGCCATCTATTTTGGAAGTCTTAATAGTCAAATTAACGTTTATATCATTGTAAAGGTAAACAACACTGATGTAATCGTGATATATATGATTCAACTTTACGAACCGAAGTGGTAATAACGCTGCTATTCGATAAATAGTAAGACCAACGTACGTTTGTTTATCATGACAAGACCCACTCGGCAAACAACATCCTCAGGACGTCCTAATCACGTAATTTTACGTCCCGACGTCCGCGACGCAATAAGGACGTCGCCAAGATGTTAAACACGAGACGTCCCAGCTATGTCATAAAATGACGTCAATGGGACGAATTTTTCGTGACGTGACATATTTACACGTCCAGAGTACTTCAATAATCAGACGTTGTAAGAACGTGATATTAATGGCGTTCTAATGACGTTGTAAATTTGACGTCCCCTTGACGTAGCAATATGACGTGAAAAGGACGATATATTTTGGTCGGGACGTAAACTGACGTTCTTAGGACTTCATTAAAAGACGAACTTACGGAAAGCACTTATTGTTTAAGAGCATTGCGAATACCCCTCCGAAAATTGAAAATTTAGATTTTTGACCACTTATAGTAGGAAATGTTTTGATTTTAAAATGGAATATGATAGTCCAGTTGAATATCTATCATATTCCTCAAAAAAGTATATATATGATATTTATGTATAAAATTATTTTGATATTTGGATAAAAATGTCCGTGTAATAAATATTACGTCCGATAAAAATGTCCGTGTAATAAATATTACGTCCGATAAAAGGCCTTTAATCGTCCCTTCACGGACCAGTATAGGTCGTCGTATTTATAGTATTTGCGGACGTTTTTTACGCACGTCCTTTGGATGTCCGATATGGACGGCGATGCGACGTCTGAAAAATTACGTCCGGCAAACTTTCATACAGGCCCAGAAGAGGAATGAAATAGGACGTCATGCAAAGACGTCGAGGGGACATGATAAGGACGTGTCTCTGCCGAGTGGGGATATGCTACGTTTGAAACGTAACGCAATAACTACGTCAATACTATCCGTGAACTAACTCAGCCTGTTTAAAAAAAAACAATTATTCCTTTCCATAAGAATGTTTTAGTTAATTAAAAAAACATTATAGTGAATGTTTTAAGTAAAGGGGTTTCGGACACGCACGTAACACAAATCCTGCATCGAATGTTAACCCTCCCATCTAACTCAGATAAATTTGTTGCGAAAATAAAATCTAATATCAAGATTAATTGTGAAAACTCTTTTTAAATCAGGCGTGTGATTGCATTCAAATTAAATCTTTACGATAAGGCTGTTGATATGAAGATGGGAGGTTTAGGGAGAAATCATAACGCCATCAACATGAAAAAGGAAATTCAAAAGAGGTTGATGTAGATTCATAAATAATGGGAGGAGGGAGTTGATACATGATTACATACAACTTAAAAGTGAAACGAATTTTAAAGCGCTTCAAACACGTTCGGGGCACACTTAAACGCTAACAGCTGTATTGTCATTTATTCTCACTGAAAAGGGGAGAGCTCGAGAAAGCGAGAGAGGGTTTCATTAAGAAATTAGGGCAAGACGGCATATCATTGTAAATTGGGCTTCGTCTTTTATGCCTCGTTCATATATAAAAGCGAAATTCTTTAAAAGGAAAAGAAGTAGAATTCTAAATCGAACTTAAAGCTGTGGCGGGGTTCGTTGTGTGAATTTTTTGTTTTTCAAGTGGATTAAACTCGGTAGCTTCTATTCCCAACTGTCCCTCTCAGCTGATGATTTGAGTTTTCGTCTTCGGATATTTCGGCCTAATTTGTATTTCGAGAGACGAATTAAAAAAATATGTGGTTGAATAACGTTTGTATGTGTGTGTAATTATTGTGTTAAGGGCATCCTTGTCAAATTTTGGATTATACACAGAGGGATGCTAAGACATTGAATAAATGCAAATAAAGTCGTTAAAGGAAACTTATTTGGATATTGCATTGAAACGCATACAATTCATTCTTGACATACAATTTTCGTTTGTTTATTTGAGGATAGATATCTATATCATTTATTGAAAAAAGTGAGGATTATGTGATATAAAATTTCTTGAATGAAATTAAAAGGTGAAATGGATATGATATCAAATAAATAAACACAAACAATCATATCAGCCTTTGACTCAAATATATTGATGTAAAATAAAGGATAAGTTTTGCAAACTTGATGATGTACCATTCAAAGGTAGGAGATTTTAAAAGTGATTTCAAGCTAATTTCCTTATCGTGATAATGAAATTTGTTTACCAAACAAGTAGGCCCAATACAGTCGAATATATCTAAAGATATAAGAAATGAATACAGGAAAAGGGCGCCTGAAGCGCGCGTTCATTCTTATGGAGTATTTTTGGAAAGGCCCTATACCACTTCGGCCATAACCGCTTAGGGTTTTTTTGTGGAGACTCCGACCTTCGAGGGGGCCGAAGTGTCTTTTCCAGAAGGGACCGAAGTGGCAAAGACCGTAGTGTCCAATCCCCCTCTTGTCCACTATTTCTATCACTATCAATCACAGCAATAATTTTTAAATATTATATGTTGAAACTTTTGAATATTTAGAAATTGGGTGGAACGTTTCATGTATAAAGTTAAAGTGGCCTATTCACAGCGTCACGAATTAAACAAAGTGTGCACATTTTTTCATCTAATCACAAAATATGATCTATGATGGCTGACCACCACACACACATATCTCGCGATAACAATAATGAGCTTTATCAGTTTTTTTTTTTAAATGAGCAAAATGGATTTTTTTATGTGCGAGGTACATACAATAAACATTTATGTAGAATGACATCTAAAATAGGGATGTTATCTCATCGTTAGGTAAAAAAGTGACCCATAGGTTTGAAAAAAAAAACTTGATAACTTGATAACGATGTTGTTTAAGTGACCATGAAATGCCACTAAAAATACACGACACGTTTGTGAACACATTTATTGTTTGAAATTAGCCATCTTTAAGGGGGCTTTCTCGTAATATTGGTTTCGAGTTACAACGTAATTTTCTGCCCTGACCCTTGAATGTTTATGGGATAATTGCAAACAATTACATGACGTAAAGTCTATTTTTCTACTCTAACATGTCGTTTTATATTACATTTCATAAGTTGAATCATATAACCTTTTACCTTATTTGATATATCCAGATCGATATTATTAAATGTAGGATCGGAAGAAGTTTGGGCATGTGAAATGTACATAATAGGGTGATGCTCAAGACGTTATATATTATGAATATAAATGATGGGACTGTGCGATGAATGATTTTTTAGGACATCTTGGGATTTTTTTTCAGAAAAGACAATTTCTAGTTCTCACAACCTTCACATAAAAACGTAAAATTATAGCAGATTTTGCATTTTTTAAAATCTATGATAAAGAAGTGTTCGTTGTTAAGGTATTTTTCTTATGTATGATCCTTTGTATGATAAACATTTGAACCAGTCCTTGATTTTTGTTATCATCAAGAAAGATGGATTGAATATTGAAATAAATTCGTTTTTGCGAATTATATTAGCGATGTTCATCACAACTCTAACCTACATAGGTTTAATCACTTCTATATTCCTCTCCTTTTTTCGAAGGAATTATTATCAAAAGGTCGCTTTGTTTCGAAAGGTCATCTTGTTACTAATTAAACTTTTCTTTAACTAATATGGACGCCCATTAGTCATATTTATTCATAAATTTCGTGCAATATTTCTTTTATGACATGCGCGCATTGAATTTTAATTGCAAACTCGCGCTGAACTCGCGCTCCACTGAAATATTGCTTTATTTGAAAACAAACGGCAATATAATACGTTGAATGATTCATGATAACACATTAAGCGAGGATCTTCTAATATTTCAAGAGGGCAGTAAAAGTTTTGAAAACTAAGTTTTAATGAGGTGACTGGGAAAGGAAAGAAATATGTCCTCACCCCACCCTTGATGAAATGAGATATATAGAATAAGTAGTTATGGGAGTTTGGCATGCAAAAATGCTGGCTTTATTGGTAATAAAACTTTTATAAATGTGTCATAGGCTTGTCATTGAAATATGATGAGAAATACAAAAAGATGGCTCTTAAGTGGTTTGTGTCTAATAGGGTAAGATTCCTAAATTGCGAAATGTATGTGTATGATTAAAAATGTTGATAATAGAAGACCCTTGTTAGTAAAAAGTGGAGGAAATTCAAGAAAATCATAATAGCAGAATATATTAATATTGTGTTATAGGATACTGAATCCAATTTAACATCACGAAAATGCAACATCTTGAAAAATTAGGTATCCCGTCAAATAAAAAGATAATCAAATGTTCGGAACAATGCTCTTTTTTCTCTGTCCCATGAGATTTCGAGTTTTTAATGTACAAAATAAACTGTTCTATGTTGCTTTCATTCTCTTATGAATGAAATATGAAATAGGATAACATGTTTTCACTTATTCTGATCAATGAAACCAAAGATAACAAATAAGGTATGCATGTATCAAAATTTGTTTTTGTAATAGGGCGATTTAAAAAAACCAACAGTAGCTTTGGAAAATATTTTCCATTTCATATATCAAACATATTCAACTAAACAGCATAATTGAACTGAATTTCAATATATATGAATTGAAATATAATAATGAAGTTTTTCATGACAGGCTTTAGCCGTAGGGTATATTTAAGAATGCACACTTTAGCCCCTAGTTTTAGTAATCAAAAATTATATTGAATGGAAACTTTAAAGTACTCTCAAAGCAACAAAGGTTGCAGATATCAAGATGTTATCACTTAGTTGGGTCCCAGGACAGCCTTATAACAGGTCTAAAAAGGTAATAGCTATGTAATGAGGGGGTCATTATTATGTGATTCAGGGTAACATTTTTGCATCGTAAAAAAGATACAATGTTGGGCCCTACCCTGCTCCGCGACATACGTTGCTGCAACGTCGCGAAACGACGTATTGTTTAAGAATTTTTGTTCGCGCCCTCATTTTTATCGCGTAATATTTGCTTATAATATCTTATACAAGTTGCTTATTTTGATGAAGTTCGGTGAGATGAGATGCTATGCTCTCATATTAATGAGGAGATGCTCGTCTTTATATACGATTAATTGTAAACGTTAATATAAACGTCGATCGATTTATTTCCCAATGGAAAGAAAGTGGTTTATATGAAAATGGTGATTTGATAAAATGTATAAGAATATGGGCACACAAATTGTCATTTTGGACCAAACAAAAAAAAAGCCAACTAACGTTATACACGTAAAGGTAGACGCTTAAACGTTTCTGCAATATGTTCGCTGTTTACTTGCTTGCTTATAAACGTTATTGAAATCAAAATGAAAAACACAACGAAAATCTGAACATTTCGTTGTCTATTTCTTTTATTTATCGCCAATTAATGTAGAAATAATTTGAATCATGAATGAAATCCTTCAAATGCCAGTCAAATTATACTAAATACCATTGCCTTAAATGTTTTATTACCATCCTTTTAAATACACATCTTTGTTGAAATACTAAGTGACAAGTTCCGTCTCTTCTAAAGCAGACACCAAGTTGTTACGAAGAGCGTATTGACATTGGGATGTCTCCGAAGAAAATAGGGTTGTCACAGTGGAAAGTTCGACATTGGGAGGGCGGGAGAGTGTCGAGGCGGAAGGGCTTGTTGAATCGTTTGAGCACGATGGGGAAGGGGATGGGTGGCGAGAAGAAGGAAGCAGTGACATTGGGATGTCTCCGAAGAAAATATGGTTGTCACAGGGTGGAGGTTCAACATTGGGAGGGGCCGGATGGGTGGCTGGAGGGAGGTATGGAGGTCGAATGGATGGTGGCATCCTGTGGTCCTTCCTGGGGGGGGGCAGTAGGTGAATGTTCCTACTCGTGAATAGTCAACGGACGTGCAGCGGACGCCCTACTTCGGATCCATATGAAAGTTTTTTTTTCGGACGTCCTTATTAGTCCAGGACGTTAAAAAACGTTGCATCGACGTCGCGTCCGGGTCTGACGTAAGAATTACGTTCTTCAGACCCCGGGACTTCCGGAAAAATTTCATATATGTGCCCAAAGTTGGTCGTTCTCTCAACGTCAAGTCCGAATGCGACGTACAATTGACGGCCCTTGCCGAATGGAATGTTGCGGGATTGAAGTGAGAGCGTGGATTATTGTTAGGGTATTATGAACAGTTGCACTTGAGTAAGGCACAAACACAGTTTAATTATTATTCAAAGGGCTTCGTTTGTGTTTGGGGCTATATGGCCATTCTGGATCTATGGGAAAGTGAGTATAGGTGGATTGGAATAGATGAGGGTATTTAAAAAGTCTTTCATTATGATTTTAATGTTTGTATAATTTATTTATTGTTATGTTCAAGGTAGGCGTATATGGTCGAAATGATAACGAAACGATGTAGTAATTATTGACATGTTGAAAGGGAGAGGAGGGGGGTGTTCGGGATAGGGACTCCTTCGGGGAATAAACGTTGTGTGATAACGTTCAACTGACGGCATAATTATTATCGATTTGGTTTTGATAAATTCATATCAAATTGTTTTTGAAACTAAAAAACCTTGTTTAAAAACTATAACTTGTGATCTGATAGAACTGAATTTACATGTTTTAAGGGGACCATGAATAGCTAGTGAACGCAACAACTTCTGAACTCTCATAAATATATATGGTTCCTTAAAAGCAACGGATGCTATTATCGATGAGTTACATATCCCCTACCTACTTGAAAAAAATGCACAATTGTTCAGTTGAACTGAGGGAAATACTATAATGAGGCATTCCATAGAATTATACTGCGTTCATAATCTTATTTATATTTATAACCATGAGTTTAATTATAGCACTTGAGATTAGTTTATAATTTTATTTTCATAAGAGAGCAAATTATATTTCTTGTGAATACATCAAACACAATAATTGCGGTATTTCGATTCATAGAATTATGTTATTTGGTTGCTGTGTATGTGGGATTACTGTTTGTTTCAGAATCATATTTATATTCTTGAAACTGTTATTCAGTCCATCTGTTAAGAGGAAATATAACCGGCTCAGTATATGTTGTTGAGCGGCTTAAACAGGAGTACCCAGCGATTTATTCGATAAAATATATATTCTGCTGTGATATCTTCCTTGCTGGCATTTTCACAGAATAGAGTAAATATTAAACTTTCCTTATTGCTTTATATCAACAAATTAGGTCCATAAAATGCAATCATTACATGAAATTAACTCATTTATGAGCAAATTTGTAGTTAAACATGGGAATATACAAATTTTGACGAACTTTCAGATGGGCATGAATTATTGCAGGGTATATATTTTTGCTGGCCGCGTTTTGCTGGCCACGATTTTAGGGCTTTCCTGGCTGGCAAACAAAGAATAAAGTTTTCATTTAAAGGAAACACATTTCATCACTTTAAGTTGCAAATGAATTTGTTTTATAATAAAATAAGTAATATTAGACACACTTCTAAAAATCTTTCGTTGGGTACTCCTGCTTAAAGAATGTAAAAAGAATGTAACATTGAAAATGCATCGCTGTTTATGACGTTTAAAAATCTTATTATGATGTCGTTTTTCGTACCTATATTGAAACGGCGTACATAATTTCAAAGTTATATATTTATATCTTTAAAGAAATATACTATTTACATCCAAGGAAAACCATCATACTCATGTCAATTATTTATCAATCCATTCGCAGCCCTTTCGAAACTCTTGTAAACTTAACTCGTAGTGAGAAATCAAGGTGAAACTAAGTAACATATGGAATTTCGCATCAATTAATATCATTTTTAACTATTTCATTAATTATGAATGTGCGACTTTCCCAATTTTAAAATGATATATCACTGCGTGTTTTTGACAATAGCTCACAAGTTGCACATTCGATATGGGAATGCATTAAAAGGGCTGTAATTAAGTTTTCACAAGAATTAAGATCTATTTATTTTGGGTTGGTGTGAAATTGAGGTACGGCGAAAAGAAGAGACAGAAACAACTATGCGTTGATTTTCAACAGCCTTGGTGATATCAATTTGATGAAATGGATGCGAAAATGAAGCGCTGTAATTTAAGTATTATTGTTCTTGTAGATTGTGAGTTAAAATATTTGATACATCTAAATATCCAGGCCCCTGATGCACATAAATAAAGAAATGCTAGCGATTCTTGCGATGGTGTGATATCTAAAAAATTGCGTCGCAACGTAATCTAGACGTTTTGAAGCAGTCGAAAAAAGTTATGTGAGTTATGAGTACAAAAAGTCACGTAACGTTTTGAAGAGAAAGACTGAATAACTATTAACATTAAGGTCAATATCAAAACTAATGCAAAGATTTTAAAATGGTTAAACTTATTTTAAGCCATCACCCAAAACAAATAGAATTCTATATGAGCTTTATACGAAGGTTTTCTCACAAGAGAAGAATCCAAAGTGACAACCAAATAGTAGGAATGAAACACCTTCATTATTTTCAAAGTCAAGGAGAAAGTGTGAGAAGCGATTCCAGGTTATCAAAACGCGTTTATTTATGAATAAAATACTTGATAAATGTTATTAAAACACTGCTTTATTGTCACTACCAGAGAATGTCTTAATTGAGATTATGTTACAAAATTATTGTATAACCATTATTGTCGTTTGCCGCATGCATAAACAAACCTCATTCTGCTCTTAAAAATGGGTTTGTATATATCTATATATTAATACCATTTACGCAATAGTTGACAATTAATTATCGAAAGCAGTCAAGTAGAATATTTTGTCATGGAAGGACCACGGGTCATACCCTCATAACAAATAACGTTGCAACAACGTCACATAAACTCGGTGAGACGTCAGATAGACATGGTTGAACATGGTTTTCATTGTCGTGGATTTATAGGATTCGTTGTTTTAGATAAGTCGGATGCGTACTCGATTTCAATGCAGCGTTAGTCACGATATCGAAAACGAAATCAACCGTTTTGGGAAAGTATATTGCGTTACAAACGAATTACGGAATATCTCACTTTGTGGACCAACTGTGGAAAAACAACTTGTATGACCCCATTTCAATCGGGGGCTCATAGTACATCTTTGAGATCGTTTAATTGTTCCTTATGTGTACCCTTAGCAAGGACGATTTAATCCAATAATTTCATTTCTTTATTCGCGGGAAGTTGGTATGTAGAATCTATATTAATTGTGTTATTATTTTCATTTATGGTTTTAATTGAAATTATGAACGGTTGATGCATTTTTCGTGTACATTGGATTTATTTGAATGTGATGTTTTGAAGATAATATTATGATTTTAATATTAACCTGATATTAAAGGAAACGGTAAACTCTAGCAATGGCAGAAATCAATATTATATATTCGTAATAATTAATGGTATCCATAATTGAATTATTGTTAACTAATAATTAGCCAGGCACAATGTTCATCAAAGTGTTTGAACATTTGCTATAAGTTAAATGAAAACCTAAGCGACACTTTAAGCTGAATCATTGTCCTTTGTGTAAAGCCGCGTTCACGCAAACAAAAAAGCTCGGAAAAAACTCGAAAACCGATATTTTCGAAAGCCACATTTGTATAAAAACATAGCAATTTATCCCCTCTGTTCACGCAAAAATCTAGGATTTTTTTTCGTGAACGCGCCTTTAAGCATTTTTTAAAACTATGAAATCACAATGGAATTGAAGCCATGATATCTCACAAACATGCAATCATATTCTCTTAATTGCATATCTTAATTGGCGGGGTTATTCTTTTTGTGGCATAAAAAGCTAAAACAAGCTCTTGAAATTCAAATACTTCGAGATTGAAGTAGAGTCATTTTTACATGATGATATTTCTGGCGTACAAAGGTAAAACATCGTAACTAACATTTTGATGCAACGGAGAAAAATGGATTTTTCTAAATGACTCAGGATTTAAGAAATAAGTCTATATACAATCCAAATAAGCATATCAAACAATATTTATCATTATAACCAATTATATATCAAAGCTATTTTTGTTTTTAACAAATGAATAAATGAATTAAAGTCCAAATTCAATTATTTTTCCTTGCACATTTTCACATTTCCATACTTGTAAATGTTTTCCACAAATTATAATTATACCAAAATAAAGTTTATTGAATATATTTATCAAAACTACCCTTTGTTTCTGAAATCAAAGTACAAGATCATTGACAATCGATGTTATAAAATGCAATCATTCTTATATTTTTTGTATGAATTAAGGTCACATGATCGATCACATTACCGAAAACCGGATATCTGATTGGCCTAGAAAAAGTTACGATGTTTTACCTTTGTTTCACAGAGCGTAATTAAAATTTTGATGTAGTTGCGACGTTTTGCCCATGCAAAAATAGGCTTATACGGGCATATAAGCCGCCCGCTCTAGACTAAATACATGGGGAACAGCGTCGTGATCGCAAATATGTCTTTATCTCAATTTTGACCAAAATGTAGTTACGATGTTTTACCTTTGTACGCCAGATTTTTAAACGTTGGGAAACACCTGCCTTTCACTAAAAGTGTGAGAATATCAACAAGTCACAATCTTATTTATATCAATTTGTAGTTTTACTTTATTATGTGTAACTTCTTTGGTTTTAGTGCTATGGGTACTTGCGAAAATCTATAAATTAGGTATATATTTTATTATATTCCATGTACAAATATTCTTATAATTATTCGTAAGTCCCGAGAACTTCGAGTTAACGATTTTCTATTTTATTGCGACTTTATAGAAATTCGTGCCCAGCGGTTATGTGTTTACATGGCATAGAGTGACCCTCACTGTATTTAGAGTTTATCAACTGTCTCTAATTCGATTTATTTAGCAAACATTTAAAACAAGCACCGAGAAGTTTGCAGGTTTTATTGTGCACGCAATGAAAAAGGGAAAACATTCAGAAAGGTGAATAAAAACTTACAGAATAGAGGAAAACAGTGTAAATAAACAAGGAAAAAAGTTAAATATGAGTAGAATATCAAATGAAGAATGACAAAAATGGGACCCTGAGCCTCAGTGTATGCATATATTTTGATTTGATTTGCTAATTTAAGTAAAGCTATATTTTTGGACTAAACAATAACATGAATTATAGAAAGAATATTAATATACACACACAAAAATATGAATTCATTTAAATAGCATACCGCTGTGAACTGTTAATGCTAGAATAAGACTTTAGCTATTGGATATTTAAATCTCCATTCATCATAATAGACGTACATTTTATGTTTAAAGAGCACATTTAGATATAATCATTTTCCATTCTAAGCGAATTATAATGCAATCGGAGGATTTCAGAAGTAGAGCAAAAAATAGGTGAGCAAAATCATATTAACTTGTAGAATCTCATAAAAAAATCATTGGAAAACACGGATTTCAAGGGGACAGTTTCCAATGTGGCCGGGCCCTTAAACGAGCATTAAACGTTCTCCTCCTTTCTCCAATCTCACCCGGGTCGTTTTCAAACATAGACTAATGTTGACTCGAGTCGAATTCGACACTAAACCAGCATGTTGTACAAATGAGTTCCGTATTATTCGGGGATTCGACATTCAATATTGAAATAAGTATGTAAATTTGTCTGTATTGTAAAGCATTGTGTTATTCGGTTCGCGCTTGATTTCCGATTAATATTCATGGAACACGTTAACGCTTTATTTGGTCTTAATTGAGTATTCAATTGAAATTGGATATCTTTATGTTACTCCGCCTAAACAGTGGTTACTTTATGTTATTCAATAAGATAAGATTCAAAACAAAAATGAGCGAAAGTGTGTAAAAAAGCTGAATATATTTAAGGGTGAATGTAAAATGTCCCACTCAGCAAGACGTCCACGGACGTTGAGCGGACGCCATACTTTGGGCCCGTATGAAAGTTTTTCGGACGTCTTTATTCGTCGCGGACGTAGAAAAGACGTTTAATGGACGTCGCGTCCGAATCTGACGTAAGTATTACGTTCTTCGGACGCCGGGACGTATAAGGACGTCCGGAAAACTTTCATACGGGCCCTAAGTAGGTCGTCCTCTAAACGTCGCGTCCGAATGCGACGTACTATGGACGACCCTTGCCGAGTGGGGTAAAACAAAATTGAAATTCGAATGAGACAATAATTTTCATCTCAAAATTCTTAATAGGTTGGCATTGAAATTATTTTCGTTAGGGGATCGTTTTTTTTTTTTCATGCTTTAGAATAACACCAGACTGTATGTCCATTAATCAAGATGTAATTAAGAGTAAGAATTCACCTTTGTTTACTTTACTTCACTGAGTATATAATTTTAATTTTACTTGTATTGCAATGGATAAAGATGTTAAGATATATGTTAAAATTGTCCAAGAGAAAGGCTTTCTAACTTCCCTCCATTAAACACAAGAATAACAAAAAGCAATCCAAGACTTTCTCTGAGGAGACTGCAATTTCCACGAAGTCAAGATTCTCGCATTACACATTTTATATGCGAAGCAAATTCGATATTACAAAGCACAATTTGATAAGAAATTGCATTCGAGGTTTTTTGTGCTTTATGGGAATTCGGGGGGGGGGGGGGGGGGGGGGG
>LQRL01122736.1:24421-36356 GCA_001703475.1 Hydroides elegans
AAAAATAAGGGTTTGCATAGTGCATTTGGCATGAGGGCGTCCGACGTTAAAATGACGTTTCCTGCTGGGTAAAAACGTCGTGCAAAGTCGAGAGGACTCTCTCTTTTGGGTCCATATAATTGTTTTCTAAACGTCCTTTTACGACACGGACGCTGTAACAACGCCGTTACAGTGTCTCGACGAAATCGAACGTTATAAAAACTTGCATCTGAACTCATCTGGATATTGTAAAGTACGTCCGGAAAACATTAATATGGACTCAAATTGAGCTATCGCTTTTTATATCTTGTCTATATAACTTGGCATATAGAAACAAATCATGGCCCTTTTTCAACGTTGCTTACTTTTTGTTGTTGTAAAAATGACTTTTCTAGACATTTTTCCATAGATTTTTCCATAGAACGTGCCACCAGTTACGATTAATACGCTATGTATTCTTAAAATGAACAAAAATGTCTTATTGCGTTTTGCCTCTGTAATACCGCAATGATAATTATGCCATAAATATAACGTTTACTGTATCTGTCGAAACGCTATTATGATTTCCTTAAAACGATTTGAATAGGATTGCAACGAAATTGCATAAAAAGTGTGCAATAAAATGCACGATAATTGCGGCGGATTCTATTGTGTATATTTTAGGAAAATGAGGTTCTGATAGTTTACACCCCTTAATTTGGCAAAATAAATACATTTTGAAGCAATTTAAGACGAGGATGTGAATTTGATTTTCGTGGGAAAGCGGCCTTCTTAAGCGTAAATTTTAATTTAATATATTTCTTTCTCTCTTTTTTGTTGCAATTGTACTTAGTGTTATGTTTGGTTTACCTTTACATAATGACTAATAGATTAAGGGATAACAAATGATTTGAAATGTCGACTGGTTTAGAGTTTCGTGATTATGAATGATGTATGCCGTAAATTATCCCCGTCGCATCTTTCTCGTTAGCTAGAATTATAACATTTTTTCTTTTCTGCATTGCGCCATATCTATTTTGGAAGTTTAGAATTTAATTAACTGCGATTTCCAATTATTCATGATTACATATCTGTCTATATAGCTATATAAAGGAAATTGCATTAAGCGATGAACACGTATTCTAGTCAATAAAAGGACTCATCACATCGTAATTATTACATAACCATATATAGACTAGAACTAAAACAAAAAAAATATATATAAATGAAAAAAAAAAAAATAAAAAATATGTTTTTGCGTGTTTATTGAAGATTATACATGAAAATGGTTAGGCTATATCATGTAATGGTCCCCTTTAATCCGTTTAGAGGGCTTAAATCGCTATGATGCGCGTTGTTTCGTATATGGGAAATTAACCATAGGGGGATATAGCCAATGGTTATGATAACACGTGGTAAAAACATAATGTAAACTCGTACACATGAAATTTGCAGACAAAATCAAAAAGAAAAGAATGAGACTTAGATTCTCATTTGTGCATGGATAATCTCGTTCAATCCTATTACTAGGCAAGTCAATCATTGATGTTTCTGATTTCACATTGAAACTTTTTGTCACTTTTTTATCGAACCTAGGTCGCAAAACACACATTTTCATCCAAAAACAAGAATCCATTATGTCACATCCAGGCGCTATGAAAATAAACAACTCAAACTATCAACGGCGAAGTGACAACATAGATGTCATTTCAATTATATAATTATTTTTAGATATTTTATTCATTTCATTTACAAAAAATAGTTCGTTGTAAAATTACCAAAGTAAGAGTAAGTGACATAACGTTAATGTTGCAACCCTTTTACGATGTACGGTATATTTTTTTTTCAAAAATCGACAAAAATAAATTAGAATCCTAGAGAAAAAAATAAGTGCTATTTCTCGACCAAAATTTTACTTGATGCATTCGTCAAAGTGTCATCTCTTTATATTCTATGTACTATTTCGACGTTACTTAAAGTCTGTCATTTTAACAATAATGTTCCTTGCCAAAGAAAAACATTTTGATGAATCTATTCGTGTCACTCAAAACATGCAACTCAGCTGATCTTTGTTTACGAGCAAGTCACTGTTTTTATTTTCGATCTTAATATTTTAAAAAATCGAGTTTTATAAAATGTTGTACAAATTATCTTCTTTATTTATCTGACGACTAGTTCAATAATTGAAACTGACAGCGACACAGCTTTAAACTACACAGTATTTTAACACGTCCAAAAACGGAAAGAAATACAAATAACATCGAAAATATAAGATTCGCTCCCAAGGCAGGGATTGGTAAGCCAGCTTGGGCCGATTGGTGATTAAGTGTATAATAGCGAAAATGATTATTCACATAAAAAACTCAAATCACATTTAACTCAAATCTCACGGATATCTCCAGATGTAAATTTTGTCGACTGAGTAAGATATACGAGTACATTTTAGCGCCTGCATTTGTCAGCTTCTACAGTTTTAAACTCAATCACTTCTGACCGTGAGATATAAGGATTAGTCCAGTTTTGTCATCCCGAACGAAACATCTAAAGCATAAAATTTGAATCTGGGTATGACCGTTCGTGAATACAAAATAACCTTTTACAATAAAAGTCACTTACAGCCTAGTTTTGAAAGTATTAATTAAGTTTTACCCAAATAAACGATTAATAATAAACACCTACTGTATATGTTTCTACGATATAATGTACATTTAAATATGATTTACGTCTTATCTCTCTGAAGTAGACAAAACGACAGGGAAATGCCAATTATATTATTTAGGACATAATTATGATAATTCACATGTTATGTCAAGAGATAAACGCGCAAAACAATTAAGGTTTTCCTTAATTGGATCATCACATAACGAAAGAGATCAAAAGAACTTATAATAGAGGGGCTACAACATATTCCCGAAAGGCATTGTTTTTAGTTTTTTAGCATTAACAGAAGATTAAAGAAGTGCAAAAAGTGCTTTTTATAATAATTATCAAGATAATGTAATTATACATTCGTTGATGCCGTAAAGATTGTTCTCTTTTAAACAGAACATTTAGTTTGAGTTACAAATTAGCCTATGTGATCACTGTGAAATGTTAAATAATTAAAATCCAAACAGAAACATATATTTGAAATACAAATGAACAAATCATATAATGATGTTAAATTGTCGTAAAAACCGAGAAAAAAAACACAGAAGATAAGACAAATGATTCAATTATGAAATTCCAAAGGAGCGTGCTGTACATGACAAAATTAGCTTTCCCTCGATATCAGACTTGAAAAGTAAATAAATGTGACAAAGTTAAAGAATTTACTGAACGAAAACATTATAAACTCAGCAAGGGTTTCGTTTTCCAAAACCTCACGTTCGAACGTCACCTTGAAAACGACGAAACGTATTTCTTTCGTTCGACCCCGACGCGATATCGCAGTAATATGCCCTTTCGTCGTTCATAATGGTACATCCGGAAAACGTTTAAATGCAATCAATGAGAAACTCAAAAGGCTCCCTAAACGCTTTTGGTTTCCCATATCGAATACATTGGTCCGGTTGGTCAGGGCAAAAGGCAAGAAACATCTTCCACTGTGGTCGACCCTAATAATTTGATTCCGTTGTAATTTTGTATAAAAAATCACCATGCGATGCTCTTATAATTTCTTTGTATAAAATTACGAGCAGTTTTTTTTTCGGAGCAGACTCTCTCGGACTTTGCGCTCGCAACCTTTTACTCACATGTGCTTCATGTATCCAGAATGTCTATAGCCTTAGGTATCAGCGTATCACACGCAAAATACCTTGCTCTCAAAAAACGCGAACGAAATCCCACTGCAGTACTAAAAGCACAGTGTAGATAAACGAGTAATCGAATACATGCCTTTCTATCAACGCAACGAGATTGATGTGAAAGGATTTTTCAAAAACGGGAGCTTAAGTTAAGATAAACAAAAGATAAATAAACAACAGCCAAAAAAGGATAAAGAAAAGCACATTTAAGGTGTGTTCATCATAATTCGAAATGTGTGGAGATTAAATGCAAAGTGATTGTTGGATTATTAAAAAGAAACAAACTAAAAAGTACGAAACAAGGTGTGTGAGTACATGGTTCCGATTTGAATTTTCATGTGCGTTGAGTCAAGAGTGATGTTCCGGGTTCTGCGTATAAACCGGATTCGATACATGTAGCGTTGTTGGTATCATTCGAAGAATTCATTCGAATTCAAATAATATTAATGTCCATACCAGTATTTAAGGATAATAGATATATTATTTCCCCGACATTTCTTCTGCAGTTTTGGAACTTGCAAGGAGTACAGGTTAGTTCCAGTTTCGCATAACAAGGGGTGAAAAAAAATCAAGAATATTTCCATCAACATTTTAATTCCTTAATTCCGTCACATTATGTACTTTTCCCATGATATAGTAAAGACTTCCGTGACATTTCCATGATTCTGCGGACAATCGGCCGATATGCACACATAACAGTACGGGCTTGTTCACACGGGAAGCGACACGCGTTTTAGGCACGGAAATGGAGCGGCAAGGTGTTCACATGGGAAGCGACAGTTGACGATTCTAAGTCTTTTTACTGTTATTTTTTATTAAAGGATCTCGACAAACGCGAGAAGCGGTGCGGAATCGCCCCTTGCGTTTTTGCACCGCAACTTGCGGTAAGAAACAAACAACTCAACTTGTCTAAGGAAATTATTGGTTTAAATGTCAAACATTTGTCGTTCTGAACTTGTCGCTTCCAGTGTGAACACATTTTCTAACGCGATTCTAAAATATTAACAAAGTCCTATAAAGAACAAACTAGTAAATTATCGAGGGCCGCGTTTCGTCGCTTCCCGTGTGAACAAGCCCTAAGATGTTAAGACCTAACGGGAAAATGGTACAAAGTCGATATTTGCGGTTTTGACATAGATCTGATTGAAAAATGATATTTCCTAATTTCATTTTCGAATATTGTTCTGTTGTTATGGTCGATCACATATTTAAACATTTTAATGTTTTGTAATGGATCATGTGTCAAGTGAATTAATGCATCGTATATTTTCAATTGACCCAAAAGAAAATAGTATTCTAATAGATTTTTTAAATAAAAAAAGCCAAATTCTGATGTATTCTCAAAGGCAAATATTCACTTGATCTTTCCCTCTCGAAAGAAACAATGAATCCAATTAACGAATACCAGTTTACAGTTTACGTTACGAGTGTACAACCGATTGTTTAACGTTTTTCTTTGCTCATAACACAAATTAGGTTGGGAGTAGGGGATCTTTGTTTATTTGGCTGTCTGCCCTTAAAGTTGGTCAAGAACTAATATTTGGCTTTGAGTATTGATGTTAAATGGTTTTGCTCAGGAAGTAAAAGCTTTCCATGTGGTAAGGAATAAATGGTATAGACCCAATGGAATCAACGATGTATTTCTAAAAAGTAAAGGTAAAAATAATTTATGTTATATACAACATCTGTCATCAACATTTAAACAAATATTTTTAAAATGTATATCTGGACATTCATGGGTCTGCAATTGCTTCAATGCACATCAATATTCATGTTCTCAGATAATTTTGCTTCACTCCAAATCACTCATGATTTAAACTCATTATGAATTAAAAACTCAATAATTCAAAGCGTAATAAGTTTAATCGCTTTTCCATACACTAATAATAGTACATCCAAAACGTTCATACGAGGCCAAAACGTCAGATCGTCAAACACCTTCATAGGCCATACATATATGTAGGTGAACCGATCGGAATGATATATTCTTAAGGTTATACAAGCTGCTTGTACCAATATTTCTTATTCGCGTTTTTACGCTATTTCCACAACATCTAGAGAACCGAAACCGTACACTAAAAAGAAGCAAGGATGATGGCCTATATACATTTAGTTGATGGCTGTTCTGCCCTTGTATCGTGGCAGGTACAGGTTAACATTGAGCAAATCACCTTTGAGAAGTTTTTGCCGTTGTTATATACACATATGGTACATTTTGGATGAATCTCAGAGATGATGTTTTTTGTCAGTATCAGTGTATCGGTCTGGTCACATTTGGAGCTTCTTTTTCCAAACTAGTCAAGTGCAGTCTTAAATTTGACGGTTATTAAAAGCTAATTACTCCTTATCAAAAATAGAAAATATAAAAATCAAAATTGCTTCTTATTTGTGATAGGAGCTTCAAATTGTTGATAGATCGACAGACATTTAATTGTGTCACTCGATGTACATTTTATGTCTAAAGATTCTTAGCGATTATGTTTTGGTATATTTGTACGAATATTATTGTTTATAGTTTACAATAAAACATATTTTTCCACAAAATGACCAATGAACCTTATTTGCACTCGGTGTTTATCGTCTATAAGACGAGACGTTACGCCTCAATCTTGATTTTTCATTCAACGTGCGCAATCAACACCGGTAGCCACCCTAACTAAGAATGAACATTAGATAAACGTGTCTCAAACGTTTTCTCTAACATTGAATAGACGTTTCCCAAGATTTCTCATCGTGATAAAAAGGGTGAATAGTTTATCCCGATCGAAAATTCAGCGATCTTGGAGATTTCGTCAGGTGTCACATAAATCCGGAACAATTAATAACTGATATTTTTTAAACCGCGTTGTGATATTTCACGATAAATTGAAAACTATACTACCCAAACCAAAACAGGATATACAACCCAAACCATTATTTAAGTATATTTCTTCCCATTGACTCTACATGTTGTCCCGTAGTATTGTACCTGAATAATTAGTGGTAACATCATTATCTCTCAACTTGTTTTGTAAAGCTTTTTGGGGAAACGTTTTTGTGAAGCGCTATATAAAACCCCTAAATAATAGATGATAAGCACCGGAAACGTTTATATCATTAAAGGAACAACACTCATGTTTTTTCTAACGTCGAGTAAACGTCTTGCCGAAAGGGCTCAATGATACGAAACGCAATGCAGGAGGGGTCTAGTTTCTTTGGCACCTACTTTGGCATGTTGTATCATTGCGCCGAAAGAAAGAAAAGTAGCGCCTTGGGGCGACAAATGAGTTTGCTCAACAACATTGGAGTTGTGTTTATTGATATGTATCGCTGATTTAATGAATATGCAAATATTGTGCTTTTGCCTGTGTGTATGAGTAAAGATGTTTGTACTGTTATTGAAACGATTCAAAACAATGTTGAAACAGTAATGGGTAATGATGATGGGGGTATGTAATTGATTTTCTAAAATAAGTTTTGAGAGGAGGGGAGTGTATATTGGAATGATATCGAGGAGTAAAATAGCAGACTAGTATATTTGGGAATTAGTAATATTTGTTATTTATGTCAATTTTACTGTAGTTTTTTAATCATTGGGGTGTATGTCTTTTATTATACGAATTACAAAATGTACATATGTTTTTGGCATTTTAGCCTTGAGTTATATTGAGAAAATATCGGACTGCTTGTATAATACATGGGAACAAAACCTTATTTTTCGATACCATTTTAAATGCGTTTGTTGAATATCAACATTGTTACATTTCCAAATGAATGTTTTTCATTTCTCCAATTTACCTTTATTTCTATTCCATTTTGTTCACAGATATCGCCGACCCCGAGCATTCGCGAGATCAAGTAACGCGGATCGAATGCTGATGGTGCGAACGTGAAACCACGATACCTGACACCCAACTCCGACACACGAAAAAAAAAAAAAACAGAACAAACGGCTAAAACGAAAAAAAAATCACAAAAAGGATTCATCACTTTCAGTTGTGAAAAGTGTGTTTTTCTCTCATGCATTCTTGTGGATATAATTTTGAGCGAAGCACTTCTATGGATACGTTTTCATAGATAGAATGCTGATGTAAAATGATAATAAAACACCGTGAAACTGTGATGCTTGACACCCGATGTTTCATCAAAACGCAAAACCACACAAAGCCATGTAAGGATCTACCATTTAAAAAAAGGTGTGAAAGAGCAAAAAAATGAAGAAGTAGATACTCAGTGCAATTTTCATGCTTGTGGCTGCATTTCACTTTGGAATAAAAACGTTTGAAAAAAAAGAAGACATACTGAAAAAAACGTAAAATTTTACTCTTGTGGTTATATTTCAAAACCGAAGCGTTTCTATGGATGGACATTCACTTAAATAAATACCATGTGCGATGTAAAAGCGGATACGAATTTCAAAACATAAACGTGAGTTTTCACAATGCACGAAACGTGGTGTTGGATATAATTCGATGAAAGATGGTACTCAACTATTTGTGGAATGTGTAGCGGAGCATCAAAATATAAATGTTAGGGATAAATATATAAATAAAGAAAAAAAAACACGAATTCAAATAAGTGATTATATTTCTAGATATTGTGATTGATCAATTTAGGAATGAATCCATTATAAACGTGCAGATGATTCTAGATATACACTTCATCATTCTATATGCTTATTATTCAAATGATATTCAGTAGCCAGTTAAACAAATAAATAAGTCATAATTGCAACAAAAACGTGAATTTATCGTTAAATGTTAGATCATATGAACCTTAACACTTGTTTACAGCAAAGAGCTTATGCGCACTATCTAAGTAGCTTGAATCAAGCATTGCAACAAAAAATTAATAAAACTGGCACCAAAAAGGAATAAAAAATCGAACAAAGTTCAGCACAACGAGATTTGAACCATCTCGTTGTTATAGCCCGACAACAAAAAAGAAGGGTCATAGAATATCCAACCCGACGGAATAAAACAAGGTGCTGCATATTCGGGAGTACTCTATAGATAATAGATAACATTTTCTGTGATAAAAAGAGCTTGAAGGTGCACAAAAAAGGAACATGGAGTCGGTTCAACTTGTCTGCTGTCGGATTTTTACTGCGTTGCTCCTGGCTGATTTACTGCATTTGCAAGGTGAGTAACTGACGGGGTCAAAGTTTTTCTGCATTTTTTTAATATGAAATGTATTTACATAATTAAGTTTTTTTTTATGCACGGGGAACTGGTGGGATTAAAGTTGCTTTGTATTGTTTTTTTTTGTATGAGTTGTATTCACATAATTAAGCACTTTTATGCACGGGGATGCGGATATTTGTCCTGTCCTTCTCATAATGAAGGGTCACACGAAGCATGTTACTGTCAGAAGTCAAGGTTGTTTGATTTCTTTAATTTTTGAGGGGGAGGGGGTTGATTGGTAGCGGTTCTGAATATCTGATTTTAATGGAAAGCATAGGAATCATCGTAAAGAATAATATAATCAACGTTATAAATTTTAATTATTTCAAGTTTATGGTTATTATTATGTCTGTGTTACTACTCTGATCAGAAGTAAGAGGAGGACTCTATTGTTTTTCAAACGGTTCGCCAACACCTCAATAACCCACCAAATTATAATGCAAAAATGTGCTTACATTATTAAGCAGTTGTATATACGGAGATTGTGATATATGTCCTCTGTTGCTCAAAAATGGATCACATGTATAAAGTCACTTCCGGAAGTGACGTCGAGACGTTCGACGTTGATGCGACGTCGGTGAAATATCATTTTGGTGTTCGTAATTTTCCCTATATGGCCGAACTATAGCGTTATCTCGAAGTCACAAAAAAATCGTCTTGACACTTTAAGGCACGGAAGCTCACAAATGCATCTGTATATTAGAGAAATACATTTGTTTCCCATTTGATGTTAAATACCGGGAATCGATTGTTAAACTTATGTATATCGTCTTGTACCCAAAAGTATGCACTATCTGTATTTTTTTTCGTTGAGACATAAGTTTATAGTCTGTATAACCTTTCAATGTTCTCGCCTTGGATGTTTGATTAACACATGTATGGGTGATAGCATTGGATACACCGCTAATCGTTTAGCAATTTGCTTTAATCAGTTAGCGCCCTCTCGGGTTACGGAAGGCTTTTCGATGTTCCGATTGTAGAGTGCGATCGGTTAAAAATCGTTTATTGTGCGTATAAAATGGCGAATTTGTGTTAGAAACGCGTTTAAAACCCGTTGTTATAAGCTAGCATTTTAACGTTTACCCTATTAAAGATAAAAATGTCACAAATTAGATAAAAGATAAAAGATAAAAATGTAAGATAATTCGGTACGCGTTTACGGATTGTTCACAGCCCTCGAACGAAAAAAAAAAAACAACAACGATTAAACAGAAGACTTAAAACTCATTCCAAATGACCTCTCTTGTTTTATCACATGTAAAAAAAAACTTTGTGCGGGGGAAATAATGCTCCGACGAGTGCAATGAAAATTAATGTCCAACGAACTTTCATAATAGGAGCAATCCGTGTTTACTAACAAATGCCAGATTCCCGCGCATGCGCAGTACGCTGGGTGGCAGAAAGACCCAAAACAGAGCGGTATCCATAAGCAACAACAGTGATCTCTCCCAACTTTAAAGTCATTTTTATGTTTTAAAATAGCCTAAATCTGACAGAAAATAAGATATCTATCAAATAAGACACTTTATAAATACTTATGCATTATTTCAAAATTATACAATATTGAGATGATGGAGATAAGGACCTTTCAATTAAACAATATTATCGTTGATATAAAACGATATATTTGTCCAGAACGCTGAAAATATATTATGAATATATGACTTGATAACTAATGAACTACAATTAATTGAATCGGTTATCTTTGAAGACTTTGAAAAATAATTAAGCGTACATATGTTTAATTTCAGCGTTTAATTTAAGCGATTTAATGACCTTAACAATTTCATAAATCATATATCTATATTGGGGTTATAATGAGCTGGATTTTTGCTTAAGTTTCATTCTTAAACTTTTTTTTGCTGCATAAGGATTAAGTAAGTGACATATAAAAGCAAGGATTTGAATATTGTTTGATAATTGTTCGATCAAAATCGACTGTCCACGGAGGATTTGTTTCAGTTACCCGTATATATTTTTTTAAGGTACACATCGGCATACTCACATTATCCTATCCGCATTCAAAACAATGTTCTTTTGGTTCATATCCTTAATTCATTAATGCAATATAAATCCATACAAATTTTGTGGTAACTTACGATAGATAAATGAATATCCTAATATTTGGATCTGAAACAAACACTGAATGAAACTTCACAGAAAATAAATACCGGTACATGTACACGTATATTTAGTCTTGATCTTTAGTTAAGCGCCTTTATTTTCATTTTAACATTCAAATGGGAAGACAAAACAGGCGCTCAAACATGTGCAACGAATATAAATTTAAAGTATCTGGAAATATAGTATGCCATCTCACGGCCAAACTAAGCTGGATAGCGAGGACTGGCGATAAGTTGCTGTTCATTTTTCACGAAAAAACTATGGGAAGAAGGCATTATATAGCTAATCTTATTTCCGGGTTAACCAGCTCATAAATTCTCAATTTCATTTGAAACATGGCTTATGCTAACAAAGATGGGTTTGAATGGGGATTATCTTAATTGAAAATGTTTTACATTTGCTGGAACACGATAGAAATTTATTCCCGAACCTTTTTTGAATCTATTTGTGCATCCGATAACACAACCATTATAAACCATTTTTGCACAATCTTTTATAATATTTGTTCCAAAAACATGTAGTTATTAAGACAAGAGTGTGAAGTTCATGATTTGGTGAAAACAAATTAATGTGATGAGATTCATTTTATGACAACGAAAAAGAACGTTTCGACACTGGATAGCTGACACCGGAGATAAGATACTGTTTTCTTGACAGATAATGTGCTAAAAGTTCATATAAACCCATCTTTTATCTGAGTATGAACTTGCAACATAACGTTTATGCCATGATAAGAAGTTTGGTTTGTAAAAAAATGAGAACACGCTTAAACAACGCTTAAACAATGCTAAAACGCGAAAAAAAAATGTGAAAAATGCATGTAACGATACACAACTTGTGTGTTTACATGCCTTTCTGCCACCCAGTGCATTTTGGCCCTTTAAATGCTGTCATATGACGTCACGC
>LQRL01122751.1:16249-29114 GCA_001703475.1 Hydroides elegans
GGAGCTGTTCTTAAGGTAGTTGCAAGTATAGGCTATATATTTGCTAAAATTTGCAAAATTTGTCTCAAAAAAGTAGCCTGATACTGACAAGTAGGTAAACAAGCGAGTTGCATATTTACCATGAGTGATAGTGTTTAAATTAATGTGAGAATCATGCATATGTTACAAATTACATATTATTTAGTAAGTTTCTTGGCATATTGTTCTATGTTAAATGTACCCGACCTGAGGTAGAATGTCTTAATTGTATTAGCAATTGGTTTGATCATCAGAAGCACATTTACAATGACTAATTTAATAACATCAAATAGATTAGTAATTTTGCTGTTCATTCCCATTAAATGTATTGGTAAGTGCAATATTAATTTTGAAATATATTTAATAATATACACACAGTAGTTACTTGAATATGTTGTTTGATGTTAACCGGTTGACACAATAGCGCCATGATTAGATCTTTGTTGTTTTGTTTTATATGACAGATGGATGTGGCATAACATACGACGGAATTGGTTACACATTTAATAATGTGCAGCTTACATAGCAATACGCGAGCGACGCCTAGCCTTTTTATGTTTATTCGATTAACATATATTTGAATATATGTTACCCTAATTGGTCAGCTATATTTCAGACGCATGTGACCTTACTTACGGCGGCATTTGTTACACCTTTCACAATATGTAGCTAACTGGGCACCATGCGGGTGATGAATTTTCTTAGTAATTATATAATTGTTGAATGCTCAGTTTGATAAATATTGTTTGTTTACTTTGACAGATGGATGTAACATAACATATGGCGGTATTTGTCACACCTTTCACAATGTGGAGGTTCCATGGCAGCAGGCCGCTCAAGCATACGAATCTTAATTATCAAGAATAAGTAATTCTAATCCCTTTATTTAATTTTACAGGCGGCTGTGACATAACATATGGCGGCATTTGTTACACCTTTCACAATATGGAGGTACCACGGCAACATGCGGCTCAAGCTTGCGAGTCGCAAGGAGCTCATTTGATGGATATGGAGGATAATTAATTGCACTCATTGCTTTTTTTTTGCAGATGGATGTGACGTAACATACGGCGGCATTTGTTACACCTTTCACAATGTGCATCTGATATAACGAGCATGCGAGGCACAAGTAGCACATTTGGTAGACATTATTTCTCTCACTATTGTTTTTTGTCTTTTACAGATGGATGTGACCTAACATACGGCGGCATTTGTTACACCTTTCATAATTTGGAGGTTCCATGGCAACAGGCGGCTCAAGCATGCGAGTCGCAAGGAGCGCATTTGGTGGATATTGAGGATGCGGCAGAAAATGACCTGATAGCCAATGAGTTAGATCGTATGTATATTTTAGTAATTCGTTTCAGTGAAATCCAGTGTTCTTTATCAATATATGATATTTCACTTGGAATTTAATATTTAGTTGTATATATTGGTTTAAGAAATCAATATCTGTATATAATACCAGTGTATATTTCGTGTGGTTGAAGTATTTTTTGCATTATCATATACATAAAAAGCATAATTTGTCTGATCATTAATGAACACTCCATATAATTCTAACCGTTTGAATTAAAAAACGAATGAAATATGTTGTTTGAAAATATATTCCAAAAGGTTGATCAGCTAGCATGTGTTGTTCAAAACGCATGCATTATTTACTTATAACCCGTACAATAAATGATAAAAATAAGCCAATTATTTATTCTATCACATGATAAATAATAAACATAATAATAAATATAAAACTACAAAACATTATTCTTTTTAGATCTTGTTTGGACAGACGGCATTACCGATACAGTAGATAGAACCATAGTGCACTGGCAAACAGGTATGAAAACGGCTTCATTTACAAATTGGACGCCAACCGGACCTGATGAAAGTCCAGGAACTGCAGTGCGATTAAAACCAAATGGCAAGTGAGCTGACTCTACAGAGACGGTCAAATAAATATGTGAACAAAGGAATGGTATGAAAAATCATTATGTTTATATTGATTAATACATTCTGTCATTCAGTTGAGATATCTTTAATTATAAACTAAATAATATTTATCTTGAATTATATTTTTATTCACTCTTAAAACGCTACAATAAATTAATTTCATAATAATATATATTAACATAAGTATATAGGCGGTAAATACTACGTTTTACTTCATGTTTTCCGCCATGTATTGACACATTTTTGACTAAGGATGTGAGGAAACGATTACATTTAGTTAATGTGTTTATATGAAAGAAAACTATATAAGTGATAAGTAAGCGAAGATGTGGTAAATATCATGTTTTACCACACAGATGAGAACAGGTATTATCACATTGCCGACTATGAATGCCAGGGTTCAATTTTACAACAATTGCTAGTTCATATTGGATGACGTGCTTGAGACACTGTGATTTGTAAGTTTAGTCAACTAGGCGACACCTTGACAAAATTTGTGTCTACATTATGCTATCATGTTTATGTATTTCTATCTGAAAAGCACTTTCACTCATTTTGAAGAGCTCAATCCAAACTATTTACGTATTCTGTGATAATTGATCAATGCAAGCATTAGTTTTCCTTTTTTCCTTTTATCGTAGTTTTGTACATTTGATACTTATTTTTTTGAGGACTTATAGGAATCTATATTATAACTTAATATCATGTACAAGGTTATTGCAACATTGCATCTAGTTATGCATTATACTATTATTTGTCATAAACTGAATGTAGAACTCCTGGTTGTGTAGCTGTGATGGTTATGCCGACACTGGATGAGTGCATTGCGATGTCTTCATGCAATGCAATACCTTACATAGGATCTGAAGGGTAGGGATATGTCGAAGTCTACATTGAAGAGCAAGGTGAATAATTATTGAAATTTTGACTAAATCACGTTGAAATTGTGCTTAAAAATATAATCTTAACTATGATAAAGTTGACATTTATGCTATTAGATATGAAGATGATGAAAATTATCAATAAATATCATAATCACTTAAATAGCATTAATCACTTAAATATGGTCAAATAATTTCTAGAATTCAACTCCCAATTTATATTTCAAATTCATTTCTGATACTAGTCGATGAGTCAACCGGTTTCCGTCTTTATCCATCCAAGACGAATCCAGGTACCACTATTGTGATCTCTGGAGCGCACACTACTCCGATTGACTGTTACAATCTATGCCTAAGCACAAGTGGATTTCAATTCAGTAGTTCAACCAACCAATGTAAGGTGTTGGATGGTTGTGTTGGGCCATTGGAGAACAATGATGATTATAACATGTATTCAACAAGTAAGTATAATTTTATGATCATGTTTTCATCATTAATCGGTGTTTTAAGAATAATAAAGTCATAAACTCATTTATTCTTAATTTACCATAATTGGATTTACCTAACTTGATTTATGATATTTCAGCATCTGCTGGGTTAATTTAACTTTTAGGTGTGTTTGAAATCAAGTTTGATTTACATGATTCTCTACCTAAATAATAGTTTATGTTTTCATTTGATGATGCCATTATGTTCTACATATCATTCAAATTGTAAATCTGTTTATGTTTATATGTTCAAATACCTAAGACAGTTCGTTGATATCAGTTTGTTGCCTCAATCGTGTAATATATTTGTTTCAGTACTTGAACTCGGATCTCTCACGGCTCACGAAGGCCAATTGACTTACTGCGTCATCGCCTCATTTCGAACTCGAACCCGTCTCCATTGTGTTGCAGAATGCCTTGCCATGAATGGATGTCTGTCTTTGAATATACGAAGATTGTCTGAAGGTGAATTTGAGTGTCATTTGAATGCGGGAACACACGCTTCGTCGGCATGTGTCATTGAAGGAGCCGGGGCGTTCTTGTATTATGAGTAATCAGGAATGAATATTTCTTGTTGTTTTAACGAAATATAAATTAATAGCAAAATCTTGAACTTTATTTGTTAAGCTAATAAAATTCATTGGTATTGTGTACCTTTGCTTTGTTATACAATAAAATATGGTTTGACCATGATATTGCAATATATCTTATGTGCTAAAACAATCAAAGTTCAAGTCATTCATTAGTAATTGCTTAAGGTATTATTATCAATATCCTAAGTATGTTTGACCATAGATGCATGTTATTTGGTTTGTCACAATTCCGTCTGAGAAATAAACATATTGAATTCTTGGAATGTGAAAACAGAGACAATGAGATTTCAATGATAATCCTGTGGAAACGAAATGAAGCTTAAAGAACTATTTTTTTAATACTTGCTTTAGAAATGAAAGAGGGCTTGAGAACTATATTATATAGAAATATATTAATAACCCATGTTTGATGAATTCGATGAACATAAAACTATTGTTAGTTTTATGTTATTCTCGTTGCATAGTTTGTCATTTTAGAGCTCATTTCTTTATAAAGGGTTTGATTCACTTAATTGTGATAATCGAACAAATAAATGGTTAACAAAATTTACTTGTACAAGGTTCAAATTGAAACACACACTAAACTCAAAGGTTTTTATTAGGTGAAAAGACATATACACATACAGGAATGCCACATTAGTATTTTTGTTGTAATAATCTATAATGTAAAGAATCAGCCAAGTAATTAAAAGAGGAAAATAATAAATTGCCAATTTCAGACATATACAGAACCAGAGTCTATTAATTGTACGAAATTAAATAACAGTTATTTAATATGACACTATATGCAAAGACGCATTTATCCACTAAAATAATGTTTTTTTAACAAGACATACTCTACGTATTACAAGTTTACATCATAAGCGTTTAATCATAGAACCCAAAGGGTTCATCATAAACAAACACATGTACGTGATTTCGCAATACAGTCTCAATTAGAGTAAAACAGCAATCCAAATAACAATTAAAGACCAGTGTTTAAAATTTAAACATAGACTATTTAACTACAAGATTAATTATAACAAAAACAATTATAATCAAACAAATCTATCATTTAATCCCTATCATCCTTTTAGATTGTTCAAACTTATTTATGGCATAAACTCATAGAACCTTAAAGATTCATCATTAGCGCCCTTTCCAACTTTGGTCGATCGTTCATAACAGTCATAAGAAACCCGTTCATGGCAAAAACTCATAGAACTATAACAGTTCATCATTATTGCCCGTTCACGATAAATTTCAAAATTCATTTAAGTTTACATAGCCTTTACGGCGAAAACTCATATAGCAATTCGTGTTCATCAGCAACGATTGTGCAATCCAGCGAATTCCTTACGCCATTGTTGAGTTGACAATCAAAGCCACCAACTTGATCATTCGCGCGCACATTCACGGAGAGGCATGCGTCATTGGCTTTGCATTGGAGAAGGCAGTAGAGGTCTGCATCCGCGCTGGTTCTAGCAAAGGTGCAGTTGTCCAGACGCACACCGGTGTGGATTTTGAAGTGTGTTGAGGAATCACCAGGAACTGTGAACAATGTTGTAATGAAAAAAACTATTAAGCCTTTGTAATCAATATTAATGACTAATTAGAGTGAACTATCATTATTTAGAAAGTGTTTTTACCCATTTTGATTCAATCTGTCCACAAAAAATATATTAATTCATACCATGTCAAAGCTAACAAGGGGGCATGATCCATTCCTTTACGTTATTAATATGCAATTCATGCCCAATTTTAATTCAGATATACTATAGAATTGTATCATATTGTATCAGACATATCATATCGCATATAATTGAAATATGATACACTTATTTCATATATCATCTTACCTCGAAAATACGTGTCGAAGTCAGCATTTTCAACCAACGATTCCTGGCGTCCAATCCCAATCTGGCATTCCTTCAGCGAATTGCTAATCGCAAAAACATTGCATCCTTTCGTCGCTTCACAGAGTTGGAGGCAGTCGATTGGAGTTGTGTGTGCTCCAGAGATATGGATGATCGATCCATTGAATTTGGAACCCAGGGAGACGTTAAGACCACGTGATTGATGGTCAACTGCAGAAATATAAACAGTGTTAGTATCAGCTTTTATCATTTTATTTTGTATGAATATATGTATTATACAGGTGCCATACCATCGAAATACTTATCAAGCTATCACACATATCCAATTAAATGTATGCAAGGGAATTTCGTTTCATTTGTTACCATATTGCACCTGGTTTCTGAAGATACAAATCAGTGTTCTGACAAGGCCACAAAGGAACACAAGCTGATTTCATTCGACATTCTCTGTGGTCTTTTACAAATCCAATACATCCGGGTGTTCTGAATAAAAAAATAAACCGCAATATAAATGAAAGCTTCAGATTCGAATCAAAATAAGTACTGCGTGGAATTAAGATAATTAAATACAATTGTAATCAGCTAGCTAAAGGTACGTTAAGGCCAGCTAAGGTTTAAAATGCTCATTTCTGGTTAGTCATACCAAGTTAAGTGTTCCTATTGTTCACAGGGTTTAAGAAAATAGTATGTTTATCATCCTCACTAATGGATTAATTCTTCTCTTAATCCATGTGTAGATGAAACTAATTTACTTTCCATGCAAAAAAAGTCATTGATATTCTTTTAATAGAATATGTTCTTCTAAAATATTCCAAGGCAACAATATAACTTACTGACTGCAGCGACGAGAACACCTTGAAGGGTTTGTGCTTTGAAAATGCTCGATGCTTCCAACGCAACACGTACAGCAATGGTTTTCAAGTACGTCGTAAGTTCCAAAAACTGAAATAAATTAATAATATGGGAAGAATAACATTTAGAGTAATGTTATAATGCATTTAGGGAAAAAATATGAATTTTGTTTTCGATAGTAAAATGGCTATAACTTTCTTTCTGAGGCATATCGTTGGATTTAAAATGTATTGAAATAATAAATCAAATGTTTATTTGATAAAGTTGTTGCTAAATTAGGCCTAATTCTGCTATTTAGAACTTTAAATAAGTATGAATTGTTAATTTAAAACAAAACACATACCATTTCTATGTTCACATGCGTAATATCCAAGATCATTTACGTCTCTATCATCCCATTGACCGTGATGATTGTCAATCATGACGACACTGAATCCAATGGAACCATTTGGTTCACCATCAGCAAAGAAGTCGAATGAAGATGTTTTTCCAGAGGTTTTCCAGATAACTTCCCGTGGCGAGTTTGCCGTCTTGCCATCTATCCATGTGTCAGCTTGAATGATATGTAAAAAAATCATGCACTCATATATGATTGAATTCGATTCACGTGATAATTTATTCATTTGGTATATATAATCCTAAATATTTTATATCAATTGGAGGTTTGATCTGTGTCTAAAGTCATGATTTGGATTAACGTGGAGCCAGGAGAAACCTTTAACAATGGACTATTCAACGTATATGAGTTTAATATCATTCCTTTGCCAATTCAATCTATGTTAAAGCTCTGGGTTGGGGATTGATAAATTTAATGTAACTTGCCTTGAATTGTCTCATATGTTACCATAGTAATAAAAAAATATCTAACTAAAATAATCTTACTATTATTTGGCTTCTGGAACGTTTGAAGTAACCAAATAATAGACTTCTTATTCAAAAAATGATAGACACCTCATAAATATGTTCGATTACATATAGAATAGTTTAAAACGATAAAAATTTGATTAGATTGTGTTTAGTGGACAATTTATATAAAGAGCCTTCTGTCCAGATATTGTCACAATATAGGCAAACTATACTCTTAATATGTTTACTTTACCGTCATGTGTACCGATTTCAAATGAAATCAAATATTAGCTATAAATGACCTTGTCATTTGATAGTTTTTTCTTTCTAAATGATACTTTTGATCATTTACTCATCAATAAATAGGCTTAAAAAGACGGAATAGGCAATAAATACGGAATGAAGTTTCTACCAGTTATCATAGAATAAAGGATATCATTTTCTTTCGCATCCTCAATGTCGATCAACTGAGCTCCTAACGCAGCACATGCATCACTTGCTTGTTGCCATGTAACCGATGAGTTGTGGTAGGTATAACAGATATTTCCATAGGTCGCATCACATCCTTCTACATAGCAAACAAACCATATTATTATATGATGGGGTTGTAACACGCGTTTTCATTGGTCGAGAGCAAGTAAATAATGCTCAATATTGACTTGCTGAGGAATTGTTGCATGAAATGTTATCCGAGTAATGTAAACAAAGAACATTTTTCATATATTTTCCTAGTTTTCCTTCCAAATTTGAAAATTAATTAAAATCAATAAATCTACATTTATGAACTGTTTTTAAAGCGCGATTTGCACGTGTACTCGGTGGTGTAGTGGTTAAGGTGCTCGCCTGCGGATCGAGAGGTCCCGATTTCCAGCCCGATCACTGACACATTTTTCCTTTTTTCTGATTTCTTTACGTTTACGTAAATGAAATCATATATTTTTTTCGTGCGGTTTTTAACGGCAATCTATTTATGGATTTTGTGGACCCGATACCTATATCATTTAGACTACCTACATATTTATTTAACATATCAGCGCGTAAATTATGCTTTTATGTTTATGATTATGCAGTTAAACATATCAAATAATATTTTGCATGATAAATATAAGCATCTTAAGTGAGAAACATATTCCATAAAGGTAAGTTTTTCCCTAAAACGCTGTCAGCACTGTAAGGCCCTGCCCGCTCCCTATTGGTTAAGACGACATCACATGACATAAACAGCAAACATTTATGTTCCTTGCTCTTATGACGCAATACAGGCACTCTATTGCACTCTAGTGCAGCTGTCAATCACAAGACACACCCCCAGGTGCTGACAAATAGTTTCAAAGTCGGCGGGGCAAAGAGCGGGCTTATGTTACTCAATGCAAGCGATGAGGCATTGGCTTTATTAAGATGTATTGTAGTGGGTAATTTTAGACAAATAATCACTGTTTTAATGTTTGAGCAGTTTTAGCACTGGGAAGCAGATTTTTGATACCGTATGATAAACATATAAAACGGCAATAAACAGTTATTCGATTTGTTTAATGCTAAAAATGAATTTGTCTTTTTCACAAATATGAAAGTAAATTAACAAATAAGGGTATCCAGCGATTTTTTTTGAAAAGTTATAAAATCGCCTTTAAACAACTCTTTAAATACGGACAGCAAAATAATTATCTTTTTTTTTAGCGTTAGAATCTTGTAAAAAGTTGTTCCCTTTATCCAAACCATGATGAGCTGTTTTTCCCTTTTTATCCAGCATGGAACAGCAAAGGAACACCTTTTGCTAAATTTGAATTATAAATATTGCTAAATTACCTATCATGTATCGCAAATAACAATATATTAGACAAACACATGCCAGTTTAATCAATTTTGGAATAGATAATCTCACCTTTTTTTAACATAAATTAAGAAATTATCATATAAAAATAGGTGTTCCTCAAACCATCAAATCCTCAAGCTAGAAATTATTTCCTCAACATTTTCAACCCAGCTGGAATTCGGTGGGGAACACTTTTTATTAGGAACAGCTCGTGAGGTTCTCTTCAACATTCTATCTTGGTTTAATGATAGATCTTTATTTTCAGCAGAATCCGCTTTTGTAATAATTCGAGCGTGGAAGAATCTTATGAAGTATATTACGTTGCAGTAAAATCTCAAATTAAGAATTCTCTCTAATCAAAAGAAAAGAAATCAGATTCTTATGTTCTACGAGCATATCTATCTAGTTTATTTTTAAATTTTAAGTAAAAGATAGAAGAATTACGTAATAAATCAATTGTTTTAATACCATTATTTGACAATCAAGTGTTTTATATTGTCGATTTTGAATAATGTAAAAGTATCCAGTCCATTGCTCTACCGACTGAGCTAATGAGGACAACTGAATGTTGCGAAATAAAGTTATATATTTAAATGTTTTATTGATGAAAGCATATAATAAAGCATATGTTGACTTGTTTTCAGTAAACATGAAGATATTATTGACCAGAGTTGAACATGATGACCTAAAGGTCATCATGTCCAACTCAGGTCAATGATACTTCATGTTTACTGAAAACAAGTCAGCATCTGCTAAATGTTTAATAGCCTTATTGATACATATTCCTTTCGTTTCAAATTAGTATTTGCAACACTAAATAAAGAAAAAAATAATTATCGTGGTAAAGCACAAGCCTGCTAATCTTAAAGTCAGCCAGATTTTGAAATTTTGATTTTTAATCATTCCCCTATCAACTGCTCATCAGTATTCTCCTTAGAAAAAAACTAAACATTTTTCACCCAAACTAAAGATTATTAATGATGATATTTTACTTAAACAATGAAACGAATTTGTTGTCTGGCAAGCTTTATATATATATATATATATTAAACAGTGCAAAGCAATATAATGGCCTCGTCATGTTCTCATTTCTTGTGATAACTAGAGCATGTTCATTCACAATATTGAAAACAAGATAAAACAATTTCTTCACCAAACTTGATATAATTCAAAAGATGTTATTACGACAACCTTATACGAGACGAATTACAATGAGTGGGAAAAAAGGAAACATTGAAAAATTATATACAAACTGATCTTCGTACATTTAAATTAATGATATAACTATGACTTTCTTGTAAAACCTATAACACCCAAAAAGCGGTAAGTTGTTTGGTCACTCACATAGTTTAGAATCCATAAAACAAATTATTAAAATGCAAATTAATATGTCCATTAATTTAGCGTCACAATTACAGTGTTATGATAAATATCTTGATATTGATGGTTGATGTATTTGTGATTACATTTTGCGCAGGAAACCCCCTATTTAAACATGTCAATGTGACCCGTTCAAAGTTGCTCATAAGACAATTCGTTCATATAGTTATGTGTGAATGTACATGATACACGATACTCGTCAGTAAAACACAGTCTAAATGTGTTTTTTTTATCTATGCCCATTTACGTCAATAGGACGCATTGCTCAGTTAGTGAGTTCACAGGGTTTATGTATATTGTCTCTGTGTTGGTTTTTATCGTTGTAATAATATGAAATTACCATACATTTGCTCCCGTCTAATGCAAGAATAAACATTGCATCATTCAGCTGCTTGAAAATAATATGTGTGAAATGTAATGTCTTGCAAGGTGCATTTAAACCGTGACAAAGATTTCTAATATACGACACACTGCATGCTTCAAATACGGGGTATATGATTTGAGCTTGAATTCCGTGCATATTGCATTCAATTGCGTATGCCTTAAGATTCTATCTGGATCGAAATCATTCTGGAAATTTTGAAATCGTTAAAAATATTTTTTTAAATACATATATCAAAGGGAATAACAATTAACATTATCATGATTTTGTATAATTCTAAACTGGACACATAAACTTTGAACTGAATTGTAACATTAGGGCCAGTTTGATTGCCTTTTGTGTTTATTTTCTTGAACTGCCCTCACCTTCATACAAGTATTATATTATATAATATGCAAAATCATTTAATATGTATATATCTCCTAGTTTGCACAAAACCTAATCATGACCTCATGCTGACACTTTTTGAGTTGATTTTAGGTCATCATGAGCTCATGATAAGCGAGATCGATATGCAAGCGGAAATGATGTCCGTTTGATTCGACCTTGTGAGTCATATGTTATATCTGATTTTTAATCAAATATTGTACAACACTACTTAAACACGATAAACATTCGTTTACTCCATATAATATTTCAGTTATAAATGCATTTAGACGGCAACGGTGGAAGCTCTTCTTACTAGAACATTTGTGATTTTTAACCTATGCAGTTGATGTTACTTTCTTTTGAAATTGTTCTTAAAATGTTATCTGTTAATCTAAACCATGCTCAAGACCAATGTATAAGACAAAGACAAAAACTATAAGGCAATAAGGCAATAAGTGGTTTGTTTGACCAGGGACTAGCAATAAAAACAAAAGTTTTGAGAAACTTTACCCGAATGTTTGTTGATAACGGAACTCCTTCAATAATAGATTACCTAACACTCAATTTTATATTTTGCTGATGAAATATAAACATACTAATAGAGATATAAATATCCATATACTTTATCCATAAAATAAACCTTAGATGATACATTATTCAAATGCCAGATCAAGAAAGGCATTATAGCAATTCTACATATTTAGCTAATAATATTCTATGCGCACATAATAGCCTTTTCAAAAGTGTCAACGTATTCAATTCCTATATTTCCCCAAAATGTATTTATCAATATATAGAAATTAAACTTATCGGTTGACATTGATATTCCCTATAAAGTAATTCCTGTGATGAAACCTTATTTTATCTAAACATAACGAGATCCTCACATATGATAGAAAATATGGGCATGCAAACGGTATTTAGTCAAATGATAACATATATTTTGTCGTTGCTATTATATTCATTTTGGACTAAAATTTGAAATTCAATGATTAATTTAATAACCGCATTTATTGGTCTTGTATTAACAGGTCCATATGATTATTACTTTCCTGTAATTCTCCAAGGCACAAGTAACGAAATCGTTTCTAACCCCACCAGCTAATATTGTTTGCGTTATAGTTTTAGGAGGCTATACTAAACAACAGACCGGGGTCTGAAACATGGGCAAAACTAACATAAGGATGTAAATTAAGGTAGTTTTACTAAATGAGAATTGTTACATGGTTTTATAGTTAAAAAGTAGGGTTTATCTCTTTGTTTTTCTGAATGTTGTAACAAAGACAACTCATGTGCATTGCAAACATAGAGCAAGTGACACAGTGTTCTATTACAGCTATTAATGTTTTATGATATTGTGTATAAAATGTCTCCTATATAGTTATTTTATATAGTGTCCCTTCGAATCTGTTATAATATTTGAAGTAGCATAAACATTTT
>LQRL01122767.1:6101-33065 GCA_001703475.1 Hydroides elegans
GTTAGTGCTAGGCCTTGACGAAACTTTTTTTGGTCACTTTTTGGGTCTAAAAAATCAACCCGTTTTAATAGCCCCCTCCGGGCCCCTAGGCCCCGGTGGGGGCTAATTAAGCGGTGTCATCATGGCAATATTTTTTTTGGCTGAAATTCCACATGATTATTTACAACAAACTTTCTGATAAATTTATTTTCATATTATATCAAAGGATATTGCGATACAGTAAAATATGTGTCATATTCATTAAATGCATAAGCTGATATCATACCTAAAAGCCTCTTTGTAATTATAGAAACAGTAACAGTATTAAAAAAACACATTAGAGATTATTTGTTACATGAAATTGGTTATATTGATTTTTACTTACATGCAATTGGATAAGACATAACCTAGAGTTGCTTCAAGACTTGTGTTCCCTTGGGCCCTTATTTGAGCTGCAGCTTCAAAAAAATCCTTTGCGTTTGTTCGATTACAATGATTTGTTGTGACATTAGTTATACAAAATATAAGTATATATCCATATTTGAAAATAGTCCATAAATAGAGTTGATGAAATGCGTTTATCAATTGCATGATCTAGCCTTTATTCAACTTTATAGATCTTGCCACTATTGAAAATATGTTTAAAACGATCGTTACTCACTACACTCATTGAATTTAAGGCATTACTAAAATAATAATAATTTACGCGAATATTAATTTATTTTATTACGTTCAATACGACTTGTGCACATGTGATCAACATCATCAACATATCAAATAAAAAAAACAATACTACGTTTGAATCCTATATTTTGTTGATGAACTATATTGCAATTAAAACTGCGCACTAATGTTGTTCATAATATAGTTATTACATCAGGAATATTTATTCTCTGCATCAATCAAACAAGAGAAAAACTGAACCTGAAAAAACAGTTTGATTTATTATTCAACTCAATCTTTCATACCTAACAATGGGGAAACGTTATATCTTATAGGCCTTTAATTGTTTGATCTGTATCAGCTCGTCTTTGTTATGAATCATTATTTGTTTCATGATGCATAACATCAAATGCCGCTTAGATCACTTAAGTAGTGTTTTACTCATTGTCATATGACGCATATGGGACGACAAAATAAGTGTTTAAATATTTATATGTAAAATTATTCAATGTCAGAAAAAATATTGATTTCGCTTAAGACAAATGAGTGAAGTAAATATCATGTAAATTTGCTTTCCAAAACTGCGAACGGTGTGTAGAATGGCATTGGCGGTCATTATCAACTATCGAAATGTGTATTGGGTTGAAAGTTTGGCCTCCTTGAATGTTGCGATGTATACGTCATCCAAACGCTTTGCAGATAGATTCTATGTAGATTTTATGTGATCTGTGCTGACTGTTAGAATTTTTCTTGAATGTTCAAATCAAATGGTTTTCGTTGAGATATGGTACAAATTGTACTCTAATGTTCAGCTAAACTACCGCGGATCCCCATATAGGGATACAACATCAAAGAAGTAATAATATTAATAAACACTTTAAAAGAAGATGCTTTTACATGATAGCAATGATGTCTGGGGCGTGGCGTATCTATCTTTTGGCTTCTTTTAATTATATTCTTTTATGGATGAGGCTAGAGTGAGAGTAGCAGAAAATAACGTAATTTCAAAGAATGTCAGGACCTTAAAGTTAGGGGATGATTTTGAAGATAAGAGAAATGTTTAACAGGGCTCTTTGTACTCTGATATAATATTAACTTTTGCAATTATTTTCCTTTGGTTACCCTAGTTTATGTATGTTTTATATTGTTCTTCATAAAGAAAACATTTCCTCTTGGTTTACCTTTGCGGCCAGTAAACGGAGTTTATTCGCTTTTTATTATCGCTATTATCGCTGTGTCGTGGGCGTACCTCAAAATGCTGATACGTCTACATCCGACTCATTCTCTTTCAAATTAGCACTAATTAGCTCTAACAATTATTCCATGAATAGGTTGATCAGATAGATACTCTTGCCGAAAGCTTATTTTTTCCTTATCTCTGTAGTATCAGTTTGGGACCTTAATCTGGATGATATATGCATTGAATACAAATTTGATTTTTTTTTAAATTTCATTAATCGAGCTGTTTAGAGTCTAAATTCGTTCGTTTATTGACGCCCTTATTGTGTAGGTGTAATTCCTGGTTTCTCAAACTTATCCCTGGCTAATGCCTTTATTGTTATGTTGGTTTAAAATGTTCAACAATGTGTTATCAACCAAACGCATTTTCTGACCTTGATTAATTCAAAGATTCCTATGAAAGTTATGAAATTACTCATATTATTTTGAGCGAATGATTACAATGCATATGGCAAATGTATTTGTTTGAATGCGAACTTATTTGTTATATATCATTCTGTATAGTATTATCAATTATTATATGCCACTTTTTATATTTGATTTTGCTAAATATTGAGAGTTTTGTATTTTTTTCAGAATATGCCAGCAGTAAAACTTAAACCGTTGATGGATTTCGTTTTGATTTGGCAAAGGGAAAGAATGTATAGGATTTCTGTATAAGATAACCCGGTTCCCTTTTGACGGATTTTCTGATCTCTTTATTTAATTTTCTATGCTGCTACATTTTAAACTGTTAATGAAGCAATTTACTTGTCAGATTATATCTTTTGATGGTGTATATATTATTTTTGTTTGGCTTTTAAAATATTGTTTTTAGCTCCCAGCATGGGAGTGAATCCATGTAACTTTGACATTGGAAGGAAGAAATAAAATTCAAATTACGTTTCAAAATGATGATAATTCATATAAAGGAACTATTTAATCATACATAAATGAATAAAATAGTAGATTAAGTCTAAAGATAAAAAATAAAATTACTCATCAATATCCATGTTACTTTTTAACGTTTTTCTATCTACATATCCCGTTAACTAAATTGTGGTCTCAAATTTAAAATATAAGCATTTCGTAATGTTTCTTTTTTGTTTTAATTAGTCATACTGAATACTAAACTAGATTTTAAATCAGTGTTTGATCTTGTTAACATAATTATCTAAAATATTGAATTGTCGCCGCACAGAAATATTACGTAACGTGAATAACGCAATGTTCTTATTTTGTTATATATCTCTCTTATGAAACATCAAAAGATAAAACTTTTTTCACCAAATGCTCTCTCAAACTGCCTTATTTGAAAAATGGATATACTTGTTGATACATATGCTGTTTATTAAATTATTCAACTTTGTTTTTTGTAACGTGAATAACGAAATAAATATGATCAAAATATGTTTTTGATATATGTTGGTTTATAACTCGATTGTTAGTAATTTTTAGGTTTTGATGTTCTTTAACATTGATTTTTTATCCAAAATAAATTGAAAAACCTGAAAATATGTCAAGGTTAGTCTAAAGTATTACTTAAATTAAAATTATTTCGAGGTCACGTCAAGCGATTATGCTATTGATCGGATAAATGAGTTTTTGATCAATTACCGACCATTACCAGTCATTGTCAAAACCGTTTCAATTTGGTCAGATGGTCCGTGTTCTCAGTTCAAAAACAGATACATTTTTGCGATCATACCCTATCTAGAAACGAGACATTTGGTGGTTATTTCATGGAACTATTTTGCTACATCACATGGAAAGGGACCGGTCGACGGTATCGGAGGCATCGATGAAACGATATGTCTGGGAGGAAGGTGAAGAGTCGAACACATATGGTGTATGATTCCAAGTCCTTTTCTAAAGCTTCAGAGGGAAAGCAACATGTCACTACTGTGAATATTACAAAAGAAGAGATTGAAGAGAAAAATAGCAACCTGAAAGATATTTTCAAAACGGCGCCGGCTATCCCAAGACCAGCGAAATGTCACCATGTTCATATGAAAATGGAAAACCAAACGTTCAGCTATCGAGCAAATAAATCCCCGAACGATAATCTTATGACTGAAAAAAATGAAAGATTTGAAAAAGGTTTAATGTCATGAAATGTGATCATAGTGATTTTTCATAAATAAGTTGAGAATTAATTTTTAAATAAAAACGTTTTTAAATGTTTTCAAGCGTCTGTGTCTTTCATTTCTTACGATTTTAACTGGCAATTGTGTTATCGAATACGAAATGACATAATAGATATATAGTTTATGTCAGATTTATTTTATCGATTTTTTTTTCAATTTTTCTTTTGCCAAATATATATTTTTTTCGAAATGTAATTTGAAATATTAATAGTTATTTTGTATGTACCAAACATATAATGCAAGTGTTCAGTACTGAACATTGTCTCATGAGAAGCAATAACGATTGTTGATAAAGCCATGAGCTTGTAACTTGAATAACATAACGTGAATAACGACGTCTGTCAGGTTAGTGTTTTATTTCACTCACATGGAGGTTAACAATTCCAATGAGATTCTAACACAATATGGTCAACACATTGAATTTTTAATCTAGCATGTATTTTTTCCGATAATACCATTCACAGAGCACGACAAGAGACTTACATTTTGATGCAAAAATCCCGTGTCAATATTGTGTAACGTGAATAACGAAAACTTGACTGAGTATCACGGTACCATAGGTAAAAATGATTGCCTAATCTCTTATCCATATCATTCACACTTACATATACTTTTGTAGAATGCAAAATTAAACCATGTAAAATAACTGTGCTGGACTTACCCTCTTGATTACAATAAACACCCTAAAAATGTAACGTCAATAACGATGGAATCACCCATGGGCAATGCATCTCCTGAGTCAATGTTTGTCTAGTGTAGCTTATTTATGCGCTATCGACTCTTAAAAGAAATCGAAGTGGATTATTATGTAATTGTATCATCAATATATGAATAAGGAATAAGCATGAACAAATACAGATGGTAACATAAACTCATAACATTGCTATTAATATATCAAATGTCACTAAATTATGCAAAACTAGGCAAGAGACCCTTTTAACGCACACGTCCTTTAGTTTTGTAGAAACTCAATATATGGAAGTGCATGCTCAACCTGTTAAACATATATTGATATAATTTCAATCAATGTCACAAACAAGGAACACATTTATGTTTTATGCATTTAACATATCTAACAAAAATATTACATACATACACACACATATATTGTTATTCTAGTATATGGTATATTCTTCGATTATATTTTATATTTTGCAGGTAACAGTCTGTGTCCCCTCGGGTTAGTCCTTGTGTCTTCTGGCCTGTCAATATTTCAAGAATAATCTATTCATGCGCTATCGACCCGTAATTTCACAGGAGCTTTAATTCAAAGAAGCAATTTGAAAGCAATCTAAGTAGGTGCATCATAAATAAATGAAAAATGAATAGCCATGGACAAAACATGATCAAGATGTAAGGCTATCAAGGATCGTGTATCACTAAAATATGCAAACTAAACACTGGACTATATAAACTCAGCTGTCCCTTTATAAAAAAAGATACTTCATATATAAAAATGTCAATAAAGAACCATTAAAAAGGTGCATACTCGACCTGTTCAACATTTATTCATGCAATTTTGTATAGTGTAACAAACTCGGAACAAATTGATGTTTTATGGCATGCGACAAAAATGTTAATAAAACTCTCTTTATATATATCTTATCATCTTGTAAAGCGACATTTATTATATTTTTTGGCATGGTATATTTTTATAATATTTTGTATATTTTGCATTTAAAAGTTTGCCCTCGGTGTGCCCTCGGGTATGTCGATGAGTCTCCTGGCCCGTTCGAATTTCAAGCGATTCAAAAGCAATCTATGTAGACTATCCTGTACTGCATCATAAAGATATGAATGATAATTGAACATGAACAAAACATTATCAAGATATTGGCAGATTAAGATATCATATGTCACTGAAATATGCGAAGCCAGGCCCTAGAACATATAAACGCAGTTAACCTGTTTTTAGATAGAAACTTCATATATGAAAAAGTTGATAGAGAGGATCCTGTAAGACCTATTCATTGTACATACAAACCACTTTTTATTATCAAACAAACACACAAATTGATGTTTAATGTATCTCTTAGCATAAAATGCATGAAATGATTAAAACCCTGACTCATCATCTTACATAGTTACAATTACAAAAAAATGTAACATATATATATTATTACTGTCCTTGTTCACTATCAATTGGCTATGCACAATGTTTTAAGTGTTTTAATTTCTTTGAATGTCTTAATTTGTATTTCTTAATTTCTTAAGATTGCTTAATTTGCATTTCTTATTGATTAAATCTGAGTTGTCAAAGCAAGACTGTGTTATATCAAATAAACAATCAACAACCATTTCACATAAAATGTGTATTTGTTCCCATTTCTATACCTTTAACATGGGAAACGTATAAACACAACATAGAAAATAACCGATATAAGTGTTTATTAAGAATAATTCATGACAAATCGGACATAAACAAGAGTACACACAATAGTTTCATAATGGAAACATAAATGATGTTAGGTACTTAAATGAGGTTGTGGAAAATAACTTTATTAATTGAATAACAATATGAAATATAGGCTATAATTTTATTGAACAAAGTTCTTAGCTACACAGTCAATAACAAACGACAAAAATTGCGTTATATTTGTTCTTCAGACAAATAATAATTCCACTCTTTAAATATATTACCAGTTGTTTCATTTAAAGAAAGAAGCCGTGAAAAATATTAAACATGGCACACAAATATGAAAAGTGATTACACGTATGACAATAGTTACAAATACAATGCATATGATTCAGAAAACATTAAAAGCACTAAATGAAAAACAATGTTCCATAAATATATTCTATCATACAGATCATTTTTACCTTAATGTGAATCCTCGTTCGATTACTTGAATGAATTAAGTATAGGGTAATGTAGCGCGACTCCTATTTATGAATTAATGTTCAACATGTATTAACTATATTGTATCATGATTATATTATCTAAACTTGGGTTATTATAAATGTATCGATCCCATGAGTTCCGATTTTTGTTATATGTTATATAGGCATTAGCTTTCGTTGAGCTCGCGACGCCTTTCTAATGTTATACAATCAAGATATATCGAAACCACACGGCTCAAATCTAGAACTTAATGAGCTGCTTTTTATTATATCAAACATACAGGCCAATCTATCTTTCACGGATATTCACAGATGGCCCCGTTCATGAAACTCTCACACTCTACAACACTCAACTTCCCATCCGCCACCGCAAACGAGACGCATCCGTCTCCGATTGCATTGTTTGGCTGACCAACATCCCAACTGTTTGCAGGCAAGGGAGTGGATGTTGATGGCCACATCCACGTGATGTCATTTGACTTGGTAGCTCCAACCCATGTCATACCTATTTCATGAGAGTCAATTTGTATTTACTTATAATGCTAGCATTAAAGCTAAAACCTGATTAAAGAACGAAAAAAGTATAAAAACGAATCGGAACCTAACATTTTGAACATATTAATGAACGTAATTTTCATAATGACATTCTGATACATAGAAACCAATTTTAGTAAATTTATCTTAAGATGTTTGTTATGTTCGGATAATCCCCTTCTCGTCCTAGTTTCTACAGATATGTTTGGCATGTAAATTGAACAGCATCGAACATGACCAATTACACTTTTGGATCCCGGTTTAGGAACGTTTGCGCATATAAAATGAACAAGAACAACAATCCAATTAGAAATGATCTTCATATTTGTTTCATTTAATCTGTATGTCATCTTTTAAAATTGACAAGCTGTGAAATTTGGGATCGTATATGGAAACAGCCTGCTACAGTTTATATTATTTGTATATGGTTATATTTGTATGTACTATTGATAGACCAATCTGAGGAACATTTCATTATATGTTTTACTTTTATATGACCCACAAGTAAGATTATACATGGGCGGCATTGTTTGTCTTGTATAACATTCTTTCAAACATCGATTTCCATGTACAATGCCTAAAACCTCATCGTAAAAAAGGTTGCTAACACAACATGTAAATTTCAAATAAGTTTCCCTTGATTTATATCGAAAACATAAAAATCATATCAAAGTACCATTATGGGAATTTTGAATCTAGTGCTGTAATTTTTATTTTTATATTCGAACTAGAACACACGTAAAAATGTATTTAAACAGGTTGCGCCTAAGAATATACCATAATAGTGAATAATTACGTTTGACTACTTGAATCCTATACTTTTAATATAGTTATGAATTAAAAGTAGCAAGCTAGATGTAATAAATATGCAAGCAAAACAAAGTCCGCTTACATCCCACCTGTCTGTTTTATATACAATCGTGCCGCAGTGTTAGATACGATAACACTGCAAGCAGTGTTAGGCCAGCAAGTGAAATCAGAGGGAACTGTTGCTACTGCAACACATCCATCCATTCTACAAGTGATGATAAGGTATATTTAGTCAACACTTATTGTTAACATAACTACACAATAGTATCAAAATTAATATACACAGTTTCAACAAAATCACCGTTGTCTCTTGGAACATATAATATCATCATATAATGTTTATCATTTTATATCTCTTAATTATTTGCGTTCTGACTTTTTTTAAATATTTCAAAACATTTTTATAATCTATACATCGTTTAATCTATAAACTATTCTTTTAATGTCAGATTAGATTTTACGATGTACCATACAATATATATATTAATTGCATGGCTGAAGCATTTTACAGGGCATAACCAACCGGTCATTATCTTTTGTGATAATGCCCGGGTGCGTAGTAATTGTATATGTTTTGTTTAAAAGTAAAGATGGCTATTTTGTTTCAATAAAATAAAATTGCCCCTGTCAGGAATTGAACCCCGACCGCTCAGGTGCCGCTTTGGCGCCTGTTACACATGGGCACATTCTCTACACTATTAGCATATTCCCGAGTACGTTATGACAACTGTCTTAGTTGTAGGACACACACGTTCGGCCACTCAGTACTCGGTGAACTTGACCTAGTATTGTAATTGTGACGTCAAAATTCAAATTCTACGTAATGAAATTTTGTTTACTGCATTGCAGTTACTGAAAAGAATGTGACAGGATAACACACATGTTTATGAAAATATAATAAATAAGTTTATATATTTGTATTGTAACGTATAACGTTAATAAACCGAACGCTAATACAATTATAAGCATGTTCCTAGCCTGGAATTAGAACAGCATTTGAAAAGGAACTGAACTATGCTTGATATTTAACATAAAAGGAATAAAACTTCAGGATTTGTGATGAAATATAAGCATCAAAATGATGATGGGAAAAATTAAGTTAATGTTGATGAAGCATTAATGGATAGAATCGACGAAATGCCAAGTTTAAAGCAGATGTATGGAGTGATTAACGTCATGGAAAATTGTGAATATAATGCATTCAAAGGGCCGAAGAAATCGAAAGTGTATATAACAAAATACGACCAAACTGAAAGAATATGTCCAAAGACTCTTTTGAATAACATCAAGTGACTTCGGACGTATTCTTATATCTTCATAAACCGACAGACCAGTTTCAAAAACACCACCCGAAAAGGTAGGGAGATTGTTTCGAAAATAGCCGTTTTACGCAACGTTACGTAAAGTAACGCAAACGTTACGCAAATATAGTTCACGCTGTAAACTCGAAAAAGTCAAATGTTTTTTTATTAGAATAATAATAATTATATGATTGTGTTGTAACGCGCGTTTTGATTGGTCGAGAGCAAGTCAAGAATACTCAATGTTGACTTGCTGAGAAATTGTTGCATGAAATGTTATCCGAGTAATGTAAACAAAGAACATTTTTCATCATTTTACATTTCATTTTCACCCAATCATCGTAGTTTTCATTCCAAATTTGAAAATTCATTAAAATTAATTAATCTACATTTATGTATTGTATTTTAAAGGCGCGATTTGCGCGAGGACTTGGTGGTGTAGTTGTAAAGGTGCTCGCCTGCGGATCGAGAGGTCCCGAGTTCCAGCCCGATCACTGGCACATTTTCATTTTTTTTAATTTTAAAATTTAAAGTAAAAGACAATAGAGTGTTTTATATTGTCGATTTCGAATAATGTAAAAGTATCGAGTACATTGCTCTACCGACTGACCTAATGAGTAAAATTAAATTTTGCAAAATAAAGTTATATATTTAAATGTTTTAATGATGAATGCATATAATAAAGCATATGCTGACTTTTTTCAGTAAACATAATGATATTATTGACCCGAGTGGACAATGATGACCTAAAGGTCATCATGTCCAACTCGGGTCAATAAAACTTCATGTTTACTGAAAACAAGTCAACATCTGCTAATTGCAATTATTGATACCAAATTGAGTATATTTAATTGCTACATGGAAAACGCAATAATGTAACACAATATATCGCTAAATGCTAAACAAAACAGGCTTATTTAACAAAATACTTTTACTACAAACCTGTATCAAATATTGCAGCAATGAGGTCATATTCTGCGTCATTATCAAGTTCAAGCAAATGCCCGTGTTTGCCCTGGCATATGTATTCAGCTTCATCGAAAGTCATTATTCCATCTTCCATCCAGTAACACGATTGACCAAGTGTTTCGTCACATACATCTAGTAAAAAATATGAAGCATAAATGTTAACCATTCATGCAATTTATGTTGAATTCAATGTTTTGTGTTATACTCCTTTCAATTATGAATTTACATATAAACACACACACACACACACACTGATTGCTTCGTTATTTAGAACATACCATACGAATTATGTGAATAAATATGATAGTGAAACTACTCTAGTCAAATGCACGAACTCCTTTCATTTTTTTGCTGGATGTACAAATCCATTACCTTCACAAATGTCTCCATAGAAACCGAGTGAGCATTCACATTCATATCCGCCATCAGTTTCCCTGCATTCCTGATAACTGGCGCATGGGTTCCCTCGACAGTGTAAAAATAAATCTGGTAAACAATTTGCTAGTATAAATTAACTAAGTCAATAACATTTTAAAGTCAAGCCTGAATAGTTTCGGTTTATCTCTCTATTCCAATAAGTCATTCAAATAATAAATGCATACAACCGTTTTAAATACATTTTATTCATATATTTGTAAAAGGCTACACAAAGAAGTGATTCAAGTAATTTGAGGTACTTTCGTGGATTAAGCCTGCTCTTTGAACGAGCATATCCACCTTTCTCATGTTATAATTATTTACTATCTTTACACAAAAATAATCACATTTGACACAGTTTAAAATTATATTATATATGCATGTATATATATCAGAATATAAAATCAAAACTCAGATTCATGTAAAATTTAATACACTTTATACTTTTAATCGTTGGTTTTAGTTTTTGAATGTAGCATCTAAATGTTTTATTTAAAAAATCGATAAGATTAGTGTTTTCTTAATTACATGGATTGGAATGAATTCGTTGAGTTCGATGAGCCTTATGAACTAAATTGAAATATGATAAAGTTATATACAATACCTTACCTAGAAATTCATCCCTTTCTACAAATACAAATTGGTGGCTTATGGAGTCGTTATGGCTGTAGTTTGTTGATCCATTGACACAGAAAAAGCAAATATGTGTGATATAATCAATGGACACAGCAACACAACCGGGTCGAATTTTACAATGGCCAAAACAAAGTGATGGGTCAGAAACAGCGATTCCATACCTATACAACAACAAGATATATCAGACTTGTAAATATTGAAATATAAAATCGTTTGAATATATGTAAAATCAACGTTTGTGTTCATTGCATGAAAGGTTTTTAAGGCAGTGTCTCAAAACGCTGCTTTAATCGGTGAGAGTTTGGATGCTTCCATCTCTACATTAACGGTTCCCGACACGTCGGTCCTTTTCAGCTCAATTTGGAACGCTGCTCCAAACCCCTTATTTTAAAGGTACTCCAATCTCTAGCATAACAACACTCGGTTCCCTACTAAGAAATGACAAATAATCAGATTGTTTCAAATCAAATCATGCTTTTTAAGCATTTGCGAATGAAGTGTTTAACCTTTGTACATTTGTTTTTATTACTTGAAGATCTGAGATCAATACACTGTTTCCTCACCTACCTGTATGTTCCCTAAGCATAATATAATATTACTTGATATATCTTTCAAGCCGCCAAACAATTCGTGAATATTAGTTATTTGAAACAATGATGATGCTTTCCAATCAATATAAGCAAATTCATTCCTTTTGAATGAATGAAACAATTAGAATGAACACACAGTGTGTTTCCTTTAATCCTTTTGTTATTATCAATGGTATAAACTGTTAACATAAAAGATACTTAATACAAATACTGTCGTTTAATTTATTATAATACAAGTGTCTCGAAAGAGTAGGGTCTGATTTTAAGAAGCCAACTCTGCTGTAGTTTTGTTTAATTATGTCAACAAAATAAAACGACGCACCAATATAGGTTGTTTGGTTTTGCATTTTAGAATAACGTTCACTTGTAATTGAATCAAAGGACCACCATCAAACATGGCACATACACTCTAACAATTATATTTTACTTACATGCAATTTGTCAACATATATTCTAGAGTTGCGTCGAGACTCGAATTCTGTTGGGCTCGTATTTGAGCAGCAGCTTCAAAATAATCTTTTACGTTCGCTCCAGGACAATGATTTGCTTTGGCATGAGTTATATCAAATAAAATGATGAATCCCAATTTGAAAATAGTCCATAAATGTGAACGAAACGCTTTTTTAAATTGCATAATTTTGTCTAAATTCAAAAAGTTAATTAAATCCACTATCATACATGTGTGTACACCGATAGCCTCTTATGTCCTATGTTTTTTAGCATTGAATCGATTTTAAGAACAAAAATAAACATAAATATTACTGTAGCCACATAATATCGATATGGTTTGTGCTTTGATGAACGAGCCGCATATATCCAAGACAAACCAATACTAATTATCATTCAAAACTGATATTATATGTGATCAATTCATCGCAGTAGAAACAACTTAACTTTAACTTTGTTACAAATGTTACAAATGCACTACGCAGGCACAGTGGCAATTAATTATTCATTTAATTGTCTGATCTGTATCATGTGGTGGTGCTTATACAATATTCAATGGCATATGATGCAAAGCATCTAATGACGATGGCTTCAGCAATTAGTTATAGTAGCTCATATAGTAAGATATAAATTGCAAGATTATCCTTTAAATATTAAACACATATTGTGTGTGTATATACCCTGGAAGATATAAACTATCTACATACTTTGTCACTTAGGTTTCTTTGATAATGGTACTTTGGTGTATGCTTATATCAATACTGTAGGGAAAAATGCAACAAAGTCACATGAAATAATAAATAATTTTTGCTATATAGCCAAATAACAAACATTTTTTTACATAAATTGCTAAAACATACTAGTTTGATGAATTAAAGTCGTCTTTTATGTTGAAATCGGCTAAACGCATTTTAATGAAGTTAATATACTTTATTTATATATTGGTTTACAATAATGTATTCTTATTTTCGGGGCTTTTTGTAAGCCTTCACTCTATCAGAAAGATCTAAACTCAAAAGTATATAGGTAAAATGATGTCGTATCATGTAAATGTATTTTTGATACTAGAAAAAAAGATTATGTACTGTTTATATTTTCTATAAAGTATATTATTTGAGAAATCGATTATATTATATAGCGTTAATATATATGACGTAGCGAAGGATTGAATTACTTACTATATACCGTTTTTGATATAAGTATATATTATTTTATGTTGTAGTTGATATTTCAAATAATTAGATAAGGTGTACTCGTGTTTTTTTGTCCTCGGGTTTATGTATCATCTTGCCCAGTTTTATTACAAGAATGATTTATTCATGCGAGATCGATCCGCCATATTACACTAACTATGAATCAAAGCCGTTGTCGAAGTAATTTAAGTGAATTTTTATGTACTGCATTATGATTATATGCGTACTAAATCAACATCAGTAAAGCTTATAATGATAAAGCGCCTTTTAAGATATTATGTACCACTAAAATAAGTAAACCTAGGAAACATAACCTGCAAACGCAGCTGATCTGTTTTTGTAGAAACTTCATATTTTGAGACGGCGATACTATTACATGTTCAACGCGTTCATCATGTATACATTTAATTTTCTATAATTTAACCAGCTACTTGTTATCTGACAAAGAGGCAAATGCTACAAGAACATATTCATATTTATCTTTTGCACCCGTTCAATGGGGCACACCTTTCAAGGATACACAAATCTCGCAAACACACATCGCCCTCTTATTCGAATTGCCGCATTTCAGGCACGCCGCTGTGGGACACACATCCCAAGGGTGCAAAAGGCACTGCCACACACATACCCTATCATATTCGAAACGCCCAGTTTCATGAGCAACCATATGGGGAACACACCGAGGTACACCGAGCTCCGGTATACACACCGTCCACATTTCATAAACCGCCCGATAGAGCACACACCCCAAGTGTACTCATTCATTCATTCATTCATTCATTCACAAGTTACTTCATTCATATTATAAAGATCATCAGGATGCGATGTACATGGTCCATATACGGTTGAAGTATCATGTTGAAAGTTAACATCGTATTTGATCGTAACATAAATAAAAACATCCATTTTACAGTATACTAATTTTAACAGCCTTTTGAAGGGAACTATGGTCTTATTGAGCGAAATATCATTTCGGAAAAGGCGCTTCATCATGTGTTTCTAGTTGTGACAGGTTTAATCGCTGATTATTTAAGCTATCTCTGTGCAGCTATTTTAAATCGAAATATTGTAAACCCCAAAACAATATATATAGAGACAAACAACGTTTTAAGAAAATTAAAACCAGCCTTAAACCTTGTTTTAAAGAAAGTATGCATTATGTTTCTGTAACTGAGATAAATGAATCTAATAATCAAAGGTACTAACAAAAATATGAAATCGGTACTTTTGAATTGAACAATTTCGTATATAGAAATCAAGCTCATTAATGCACAAACTGTCCAAAATGTGACATGTCAAAACAAATAAAAACCATTATAACAGTAATGAAAATACATGAGCAAATGTTTGACTGATAGTCGATTAAGGTTGCATACTGTTTACTTACATGCATCTTGATAATAGATAATCGAGAGTTGCATCAAGGCTAGAATTCCGTTGGTCTCTTATTTTAGCGGCATCTTCAAAAAAATCCTTAGCGTTAGCCTGAGGACAGTGATCTGCTTTGACACGAGTCAGACACAATAAAATAATAAATCCATGGCTGTAAATAGCCTTCGAGTACAAGAGATGAAACGAAGTTATAATTTCCATAATGCTATTTTTATTAAAACTATAAATGATATATTTTGGTTGATTTTGAGATAAAGAAGGCGTCTGGTTTGAATGGTTGTTGTTAAGATTTTATGGTAGTACAGTAAATCCATTAAATGACATTTACGTTAGTTGCTATGGTCGTATATGGTTTCATAAATGCATTGATTTAGAGGCGATATTCATCCTAAGCAAACGTATGCTATGCATTAGCTGAAACTTATATAGTTTGCCAATCCAATAAATTGCATTTAAAACAGCTACGAGTGTTATTTTACAAATGCACCATGAATGCAATCATTTGTTTACATTATTTATGAATAATATTGATAGATATTAGAATAAAGTAACTCAGGTAATCAGTCAATGCGATGACATAGTATCGGTAATGCTCTAACGTTGAGTTTTCTTATTTATCTTTTAGCTATTTCTTGCAACGCCTTTCATAAAACTGTTCTTAGATCGATCTTTTGGAAATTGTGTCTTTGATTTATAGCTAGAATCTATTGCAATATCGCGGATAAAACATGGTCATTCATTCTTTTTTTTCACATTTTATGAAAACCACTAATTCCAAATATATATATATTTGTAAAGATACAATGCCACCGTTTAAACATAATTCTTAATGAATCTACAAAACTCTTATTTCATGTAAAGTATATTTACCTCCGTAAAGAATTTATATCGGTATATGTTACATCTATCTATATATCCGAAAATTAAATCGAATTATTGAGATAAGCTTATTTGGATCAAGCCGTCTAGTTTAGTATACGATATATTTTATAAAATCAGGGATTGTGTTGATATTATTGATCTATATAGAATATATATATTACATTCACATCGGCGTTCTTAGTGATTTATGCTTACAAATAGACTGAAACCTACATTTTATTATATCAATTATATTTACTTGTTATTTGCGAATGACGTCGGCATAGCTCGACTGTGCACACATAAATAGAACATGATTTCCGAAAACTGTTTTTCGGTTTTCAAATATATTTGGATGTGAAGTGATACAGATTTGAACCTCATTCTGCCTTACGGTATCGTAGATACCGGTATTCGCGTATAAAATCGAACGAGACTTAAAACCAAAGTTTTTTTTTCAGAACGGGACGGAGGACACTGGTGCTCCTTGTCCTGCGTTCCCTATTTTACCCTTGACCCTATGTCCCTAGTACCGACATGACGTTATTACCTAATTATTCGCGCGCTCCTCAGGATCACACGTAATTTGGAATTATCAAAAAAAAATATTTTATAATATGGTTTTTCTACTTAAACTTAAAGTGTAACTTGATGTATAAAAAATCATATGAACAAAGCAAATGAAAAAGTAAAGTAAATGAGCTTTTAAACACTGGTCAATTGAAGAATGGTAGTGTTTTCATATCGCATATTTTTTTTAGGATTCATGTACAATTCATATAATATCAATTCGTAAAAACGTTTGTTTAAACAATATGTAAAACTAAAATAAGATTCAAAATTTGTAATCTTTAGCCCCCAACCGGGGCCTAGGGGCCGGAGGGGGCTATTAGAACGGGTTATTTTTTTCGACCAAAAAGTGGCCAAAACAGCTTCGTCAAGGCCTAGCGCGAAAATGGTAGTATGTAGCTATAAACATGAGTGGAAGGGAATGTGTAAAATATATCAAGGTAGATATGCGACCTTTTTATTTTAAAAAATGATGAACAATAAGTTTGGAATTTTGATTTTATGATGAAAATTTGCAACTTTTCTGTAGATATATGACGTGCACAATTATGACGCAACAATTATGTTAAGCAACAATTAGAAGTAACATTTTAATGGTTACGCCATTATTTCATTGTTGACTTTATATAACAATGGATCAAAAGCTCGATGTTCTATAATGATAATTCTACCCGTTAAATAATTAACACTAATTATTATATCTTGTTTTTAAAGAATATATAAAGGATGCTCGATTTAGTTATATAGTTCTTTCAATTAACAACTAAAAATTATAATCTATATTCTTTGGTGGTCAAAAAATGAAATACATGTATTAGATCTTTAGATAGATAAATGATAAGGGAACACCGAAGAAGAAAATGGTAAAATATCAAGATTCAAACGTGGAAACAAAAGCGGGGATGTAGAGAGGAGAGGATGGGGAAATGAAACTGTCGGGTGGAGGGTTTGGGGCTTGGCCCTCTACGATGGCTCGTTATTTTGATATTTGATATTCGTATCACAAGCTCTTTAAGAATAACCATCATATATTTTTGTCATAGTTTCTCTATTAGGGTTTCAAAATGTCTAATTTTAATTTTAAGTTACCAAACGTTAGTTTAGTGAGTAAAAAATCTGACTACCAATGCAGTATTTTATGCTGGAGTATATGAAACATATTTTGTTCAAGTCTTGTGCCACCATTTTTATATGGCTGTAATCTTCCCTGTGCCTTGGTCGGGTGGCAGATCGAACATATTTAAATGATATATAAGTGACATTTTAGAATTAACTAAAGCTATTTAAAGCTAAAAACGGCAAAAGTTTCTCTAGATTCGGGAGCATAAATACTTAGATGAACAGAAATATATGACAAAAGTTTATCCATTTTACTCATAACCTAAAACCAATATTTGATATACAAGGTATAGCAAACTTAAAATATTATTGAAACACATTAAGAAATATATATAACTCATACCTTTGGATACATATTCTCGTAATTGAATATTTTCTTTTACCATACCGAAAAGTTATCTTTAAATGAAACCTCTAAATCTTTGTTATTAATTTCAAAATAAGACTTCTCTGATACAAAGTGTCACCTTGAATCATCGTGGTATAGCACATACTGTGAAAGGCTTCGGCATATATGTTATACCTGCATCACCTTTGTCATATATCTTCTTTTTCCCATCAGGAACAACAAACTCAAATCGCTTAACCAACATAGCCGTAAATAAAAACAATTCCTGTTTTGCAAGTACTTCACCAAGACAGGATCGCTTGCCGATTCCAAAAGGAATAACATTGGGATGCTTGCTGAATTTTCCCGCGGAATCAATGAATCGTTCTGGTCGAAACTCTCCTGGGTGCATAAACGCATCCTCATCAAGATGAATGCTTGTAGTGTTTGTAAACACAAATGTATTTGCTGGTATATCGTAACCACAAAGTTTCACGTCTATACTATTGTAATGAGAATGGGTTGGTACAATCGTTTTGCAGCGCTGTATTTCCCATATCAAAGCTTCCAAGTATGGTAAGTCTCCTCGATCACTTAAACGAATAGGTCGTCCTTTTATGACGTAATCAATATGATCATGTAGCTTCGCCTGTACCTTTGGATGATTGGCCAGCTGGATAATTGTCCATTTCAGGCTTGTAGCTACTGTTTCCGTCCCCGCCAAAAACATGTCGCGAATCAAATGCTTCAAGTTTTCTTCGTCACTTTTCAGTGACTTCGTTTTTGTATCATAATGTCTCTCAATCCAACAGTCTACAAAGTCGAAAACCTTACCAACCTGATACTGCTTTAGATGTAAATTAACTGAATCCCATACCCAGTTCTTCAATGCTTCATTAGAAAAATCAAATAGGTTTAGGCAACGTTTAAATGGCGGTATAAAGCGAAGAAAATTGAAAAAGTCAATGCGCTTCGTATAATGTGTCATAGATGTCGTATCGTCTATATATTTAACGATTTTGATCAATTCGGGGTCATTATATTCATATTGCTTATTCAAAATGACGCCCGAGATAACATTAGCTACTGCATACGTTATGCAATTCGATGGATCAAACGCCTTTCCGTGCATCTTGAAAAATGATTGATACAGTCGTTCTGATTCCTCCATAATTTTAGTCTCAATTGCTGATCTACCGACACCGAGATTGCCGATAATCTTCATAGATAACTTTCTATTTTTCCGATAGGTGGCGTTAACATCACTCTCCAATAAACCCTTTCCATGAGGATTAGCGCGACGAAATGTATACAATGTATTGCGTCGTCTATCCTGAAACGTATATGCATGTGTAAGGTATGCCTCTTTTGCAGCTTTATATGTGTTTAGCATAAGTATACGTTTGGAGCCAACGTAGAATAATGTTAAGTCGCCATACCACTTTTTCAGCAATGTACCTCTCCTTTCTGGATTTGTAAACGGAAGCATCAACAATCCGATAAAAGGAAATGTTAGTGGTCCCGGTGGTAAAGTAGTATTTGTTGATGGTTTGTTTCTTATATAAAGAAACAATATAGCACACATCACAGCTAATATCAAGCCAATGCTTATATCCAAATTTATAAAGTAAACATTCATGATGGTTGGAAAATTTCGTTATAAACAAGTTTGATGAATAAACATAAAATCTGTATCTTTATTTGTTTGTAATATGCAAGTATACATATAATTTCGTTCTTCGGAAAGTCGTTCATTTTACAAGTATATATCTTGTTTGTATCATATCAATTAAACATGTGTTACCTTAGGCTCTCATTGTAAACAGGATGTATATAGAAAAAAAATAAAGAATTTGAAAAAATGGACGCAGCTTAACAAAAGTCACTGAATTCATCAGTGGTGGGTGCATTGATATGTTTTCCGCGGCATCTGTTTTAATATGATTTGTTTGATAATGTACACGCCTTAATCGATTAAAATCCATGAAAGTGCACATCATACAAATATTGCCAACATTCATATTTGTCAAGCTACTAATACAGGGAAAGTAATAAATTGGTTTTATAACTGTTAATATGCTTTTATCTACAAGACATTTAATGTGATAAAACAACATGAAGTAATTTAACCTAATTTAAACTGCAAAGTTGCATAAACAATTTCCTAGCATTTATAACTTGCACTGCACTATACTTTAGTATAATTTTCATTTACAGCGAACTTAAAATTATACAATATATATTATAACAATAATACATTCTTTCATGAAAATTTACAGAACTGGTGATACAAATCTTAACATCTCCTCCTGTTTGAAACGATACGCGAATGTATTATTATAAAGTATTTAAAATCCGTTTTGTTACAACAAGTAGATTCTAAAATGTGCTTCTGTCAGACAATTCAGACAATTTGATAATAGCGTTGGTAATTTGAGGCATTCACAGAGTATAACAGTTACAAGAGTTTATCTTTCTTCCTTGCAACGACCATTTAAGTATATAAATCACTTATATATCAAATGACTTTTCTATTATTTGTTTTATTATTTTTATTTAAAGAGAAAACAGAATATAGTTTAAAATGTCACATTTGTCTATTTATTTTTATATTTGATATTCTTAACAATTGTTTGTCAACGGCAGTTAAATATACATGCTATTCAGCCTTTATCACCAGTAAATGACCGCTTGGATATGCCCATATTTGTATGTTTGTGTTTTGACATTCTTAAAATGAAATCCCATCATGATTTATTCGTGACAAATAATCCATGTTATTGAACTACAATTTTACGTTGTGTTTTATTTGTAATTTTGTTCTTTCTTGCTTTTCCTAATATCCACAACCTCCATTTCGAAGTATCTTACATTATAAACTTACACTAAAGAAAAAAATCTTTCTAAAGTAGTTCTTTGACATTAGTCTTAAACATGTCAAATATATGATTGTATGTTTGACGGGGTATACATATTACCCAGACAACCGATAATCCCTAAACGAGCATGGAAACATAAGCGATAAAAATATATGTCCAACCTATGAGACGAATGGATGAGACATGGTTAGACTTTTGTAGTGGTAAGACTGTTTTATCGGAGCTGTCGCTTTATCTTGTCACCCCGTTCGCTGTGGCTTCTTGGGTGTTTTAAACTGCATTATTCTCGCGGTAGATTTGTCTTGCCTTTCTGTTTGCGGCGGCTTCTTGAGTTAAGATAATTGCGTTATTGTCGCTGTAGCTCGTTTTTGCGCTCCTGTTTGTCGCGTCTTCTTGGTTGTGGCAAGTGCATCGTCGCTAACTGTGTCACCTTGTGTGTAGTGGTTTTTTGGGCGTTGCAAACTACGACACCGTAGCCTTGTCTCGCCCATCCTCTGTGTACAGCGGCGTGGGTGTTGCAAACTAGGTAATTAGTGTAAGGATCTACGTCATCCCCGGTTTCACCTTGTCGTGCCACCCTGTGTGCAGCAGCGTTGGTGTGGCGAACTACGTCATTGCCGGCGTCGCCTTGTCGTGCCACCCTGCGTGCAACAACGTTGGTATGGCAAACAGCGTCATCGCCGGCGTCGCCTTGTCGTGCTACCATGTGTAATGCGGCGTTGGTGTGGCTAACTACGTCGTCACCGTCATGCCACCAAGTGAACAGCAGCATTGGTGTGGCGCACTACGTCATCGCCGGTGTCGCCTTGTCGTGCCAACCAGTGTACAGCGGCGTTGGTGTGGCGAACTAAGTCATCGCCGGCGACGCCTTGTCGAGCCACCCAATGTACGGCGGCGTGGGTGAGGCGAACTACGTCATCGCCCGCGTCGCCTTGTCGTGCAACCCAGTGTACAGCGGCGTTGGTGTGACGAACTACGTCATAGCCGGTTTCGCCTTGTCGTGCCACCCAGTGTACAGCGGCGTTGATATGGCGAACTATGTCATCGCCGACGTCGCCTTGTCATGCCACCAAATGAACAGCGGCGTTGGTGTGACAAACTACGTCATCACCGGCGCAGCCTTGTCGTGCTACCCTGTGTATAGCGGCGTGGTTGTGGCGAACTACGTCATCGCCGGCGTGACTACCATGTGTATAGCGGCGTCGGAGTGGCGAACTACGTCATCGCCGGCGTCGTCTTGTCGTGCAAACCTGTGTGCAGCGGCGTCCGTGTGGCGAACTACGTCATCGCCTGCGTCTCCTTATTGTGCCACCCTTTGTCCAATATTGTTGTTATGGCGAACTACGTCTTTGCTGGCGTCGCCTTGTCGTGCCACCCTGTGCGAAGCGACGTTTGTGTGGCGAACTACGTCATCGCCGGCGTTGCCTTGTCGTGACACCCTCTGTGCAGCGGCGGGTGTGTGGTGATCTACCTCATCACCGACGTCGCCTTGTCGTGCTACAATGTGTATAGCGGCGTTGGTGTGACGAACTACGTCATCGCCGGTGTCGCCTTGTCGTGCCACTCTCTGTGCAGCGGTGTTTGTGTGGCGCACTACGTCATGGCCGGCGTCGTTTCGTTGTGACACCCTTTGCCCAATGGCGTTGTTATGGCAAACTACGTCCTCGCCGGCGTTGCCTTGTCGTGCCACCCTTTGTGCAATGGTATTGGTTTGGCGAACTACGTCTTTGTCGGCGTCGATTTGTCGTGTCACCCTGTGCGCAGCGACTTTTGTGTGGCGAACTACGTCATCGCCGGTGTCGCCTTGTCGTGACACCCTGTGTGCAGCAGCGTTGGTGTGGCGAACTACGTCTTCGCTGACGTTGCCTTGTCGTGCCACCCTGTGTGCAGCGGCATAGGTGTGGCGAACCACGTCAACGCCGGTGTCGCCTTGTCGTGCCACCCAGTGTACAGCGGCGTTGGTGTGGCGAACTATGTCATCGCCGGCGTCGCCTTGTCGTGCCACCCAATGAACAGCGGCGTTGTAGTGACGAACTACGTCATCGCCGGCGCAGCCTTGTCGTGCCACCCTGTGTATAGCGGCGTGGGTGTGAACAATAATGAAACACATGAGCAACTCTTTGAGACTTAAAGTATAGAAAAAATTCGGTATGTTTACTTACATGCATCTTGATAATAGATAATCGAGAGTTGCATCAAGGCTGATGTTCTGTTGGTATCTTATTTGAGCGGCATCTTCAAATAAATCCTTGGCGTTAGATCGAACACAAGTATTTACTGTGGCATGAGTTGGACACAAAATAAATAATAAATCCATGATCGTAAATAGACTTTGAGTACAAACGATGAAATGAATTTATAATTTCCATATTATTACATTTATTTCAAATATAAATGATATATTTTCGTTAATTTTGAAATAAAGATGGCGTTTGGTTTGAATGATTGTGTTGATGATATTATCGCAGTATAGTGAATCCATTACATGATAATTAGTTGCTATGGTAGTATATGGTTTCATAAAGTCATTGATTAAGAAGCGACATCAATCCTAAACAAATAAATGCTATGCATTATGTGAAACTGATAGTATGCTTGTCCAATAAATAGCATTTAAAACAACTACGAGTGTTATTTTCGGAAAAGCATCAAAAGCACCATGAATGCAATCATTTCCTTACATTATTTATGAATTATATTATGTGGATATTCGAATCAAGTAACTCAAGTAACCCGTCAATACAATGGCACGGTTTTTGACCTAGAGTTGAGTTGTCTTCATTATCTTTTAGTTTTTTCTTGCGACGCATTTCATAATACTATTCTTGGTTCCATCTATTTGAAAATGACTTCGTTGGTTTATAGATATCTTAATATAGCGGAAAATCACGGTCATTCATTCTTATTTTATTTTATTTTATAAATGTCACAGAAATTCCAAAATATCTGAAGATACAAAGTTTAAACACAATTCTTAATGAATCTATAAACAGGATTATTTCATGCACTTGACATGTACTAACAGTCTTTAGTTTGATTATTTAGCTTCAAAACAAATACAGATAAATATTTTGAATCAGTTTAACACTGGTTCGAGAATTTGAAGGCGATTTTAGATAAACTCGAATATAGTCTAGGATCTTTGATATGTTCCAAATTATGCAGCAATTTAGAGCAATGTCTTCAAGCTCTCCCCAAACCGCAAAGAATACATATCTGTTACATGTATTTTAAATATAGAAATTTAAAACAAAAAAGATTATCGAAATACCCTTTTTATCAAGCAGTTTAGTTTTTCAAGCTGTGTGGCATAAGCGATATTTAAGAAAATCGTGTTGAAAATAAAATATTTTTCAGCTCACAGCGGAGTCATTTGCGCTTTATTTCTACAAATAGACTGAGGCTTACCTGATCTATCATCAAATATATTTTCTTGTCAACTGCAAATGGCACGAGCGTTTTGCCACAATTAGATATTTTTTAATCAGTATTCTGTAACATTGTGTCAAAAGGCTGCAATGGCATTATTTCGGCCAAGCAAATTAACTAAGGCATCGCGTTATAAATTCATGGTTTACGACCATCTATTGTTGATTCTCTGATCTCGTTTGTAAATAAGTGCTTGAGAAATACAGCAAATCAAAAACTGATGTTTAACATTGAAACATATGTTCCCTATGGCAGACATTTCTTATAACTTAAACATCTTTATGTATATAAGATTAATTTTAACGAAAGCGCATTTTCCGATTTAGGGTAAATGGGCTTTTAAACATTGGTCAATTGAAAAGTGGTGATTTTTTTCATATCGTATATCATATACAGTGCTTATCTTATTTTATCGTACAAATGGCTGTTCAAACAACATGTAAAACTAGAATAAGGTTTGTATTTTTTTTCGTCATAGTTGATTAGTTTAAGCATATGTTACAGGGTTTTGAAATGTCTAATTTATATTTTAAGTTACCAAACGTTAGTTTAGTGACTCAAGTATCTGACTAAGAATGGTTTGTTAATGCTGGAGCATATGAAACACATTTTGATCTGGTCTTAGGTCTTAGGTCTCCATTTCTATATGACCGTAATATTCCCTGTACCTTGGTTTGGTAGCATGGTTGGCAGGTTGGGTAACATATTTAAATGACTTAAAAAATTATAAATGCCACTTTAGCATTGATTATAGCAAATTTAGGTACAACACGGCACAGGTTTCTTTAATTTCGAGAGCATAAAGACTTAGGTGAACATAAATATATGTCTTAAGTTTCTTCATTTTACTCACAACCCAAAACAAATGATAAATACAAACTATAACAAAATTAAAGCACATTAAAGCACATTAAGGAATATATAACACGCATGCATTTGGATAAATATTCTCATAACTTAAAATTGTCTACCTAACCCAAATGTTATTTGTTCATGAAGCATGAGAATTTATGTTATTATTTATAAACTGAGACGATTTTAAAACACAGAGTCATATTGAATCATCGTGGTATAGCACACACTGTAAAAGGCTTTGGCATATATGTTATACCTGCATCACCTTTGTCATATATCATATGTTTCCCCTCAGGAACAACAAACTCAAATCGCTGTACCAACATAGACGTAAATATAAATAATTCCTGTTTTGCCAGGACTTCACCCAGACAAGACCGTTTGCCGATGCCGAAAGGAATAACATTGGGATGCTTGCTGAATTGTCCCGTGGAATCAATAAATCGATCTGGACAAAACTCTCTTGGGTTTATAAACGTTTCTTCATCCAGATGAATGCTTGTAGTGTTTGTGAATACAAATGTATTTGCTGGTATATCGTAACCACAAAGTTTCACGTCTATACTATTATAATGAGAGTGGGTTGGTACAATCGTTTTGCAGCGCTGTATTTCCCATATCAAAGCTTCCAAGTATGGTAAGTCTCCTCGATCACTTAAACGAATAATTCGTCCTTTTATGACGTTATCAATATGACCATGTAGCTTCGCCTGTACCTTTGGATGATTGGCCAGCTGGATAATTGTCCATTTCAGGCTTGTAGCTACAGTTTCCGTCCCCGCCAAAAACATGTCGCGAATCAAATGCGTCAAGTTTTCTTCGTCACTTTTTAGTGACTTCGTTCTTGTATCATAATGTCTCTCAATCCAACAGTCTACAAAGTCGAAAACCTTACCAGCCTGATACTGCTTTACATGTGAAATAACTGAATCCCATACCCAGTTTTTCAATGCTTCATTAGAAAAGTCAAATAGGTTAAGACAGCGTTTAAATGGCGGTATAAAGCGAAGGAAATTGAAAAAGTCAATGCGCTTCGTATAGTGTGTCATAGATGTCGTATCATCTATATATTTAACGATTTTTATTAATTCGGGGTCACTATACTTATATTGCTTATTCAATACAACACCCGATATAACATTAGCCACTGCACACGTAATGACGTGCGATGGCTCAAACGCCTTTCCTTGCATCTTAAAAATTGATTGATATAGTCGCTCTGATTCTTCCATAATTTTGGTCTCCATAGTTGATCTACCGACACCGAGATTACCGATAATCTTCATAGATAACTTTCTATTTTCCCGATAGTTCGCATTTACATCACTTTCCAATAAACCCTTTCCATGAGGATTAGCACGACGAAATGTATATAATGTATTGCGTCTTCTATCTTGAAACGTATATGCATGTGAAAGGTATGCCTCTTTTGCAGCTTTATATGTGTTGAGCATAAGAATACGTTTGGAGCCAACGTAGAATAATGTTAAATCGCCATACCACTTTTTTAGCAGAGGACCTCTCCTCTCTGGATTTGTAAACGGAAGCATCAACAATCCGATAAAAGGAAATTTTAGTGGTCCCGGGGGTAAATTATTCTTTGCAGATGGTTTGCTGCTCATATAAAGAAACAATATAGCACACATCACAGCTAATATCAAGCCAATGCTTATATCCGAATTGATGGAGTTAACATTCATGATGGTTTGAATTTAATTTAAAAACAGGTTTGATGAATTAACATAAAATCTGTATCTATATTTGTTTGGATTATGCAAGTATACAC
>LQRL01122799.1:984-11121 GCA_001703475.1 Hydroides elegans
GTTTGTTTGTTTATTCTTCGGTGTAACAATAGAATATGCAGTGAAAATATAATAATACAAAGATATAGCTGTCATGCACATTATGTTAGAAATACCAAGGATTACCCATGAAAGCCTTATGGCTTATTTCCAATGGGGTCCTTGCTAGTCCTATTACAGTGTAGTGCCAAAAGACTTTGATACGGGGCAGATAAATTTATAGTTTGACAAAGTTTGATCGCGAGTTTATGCATACACAAAATCACTTGCTTGCTTCAAGTGTGATGATTTAGACAACTGGATTTTAATTCTGCGTTTGAATGATGCATAGCTCTTCGTACACTTGATCTGATTAGACAGATTGTTCCACAGTTTGGTCGATTGAAAGAAAAAGCTATTTGATGCAAAACCTTTAACAAAGGGTACGTTGAAGTTGTGGTTGCTGTTTCTAGTGTTAAACTTATGAATTTGTGAAACATCAGTAAACATGCCTTTAAGATACACAGGACTTGAACCTGTTTTAACTTTGAAAACATGATTCAGACATAGTTGTTTTACTCGATCTTCAACATTAAGGTATATTATGCTGTCTAGTTCGTTCTGCCCGATATGACTCCTTGGTGGGAACCGATGGCATAGCGTACAATTTTGTTTTGGGTTGTTTGAAGTTTGCGTTTTAGTCCAGTGTTCAGATTAAAATACCAAGATGAGCAACAATAGTCAAAGTGACACTGGAGAAGGGCTGAACATAGATTTCTTTTGATAGTTTGATTTGACACTGTTGGTATCTGTACAAAAACTTGAGTTTTTTGGTTATTTTTGAGATGACGGTTTTAGCCATGGTTTTCGACAGGGTCTGATCTAAGATTACACTGAGATATTTCACTGTACTTTGACCTTTGATCGTGCACCCATTATATTCAATTTTAAATTCTTTTATTTTACTTAGGTTGCGTTTGGAGCCAAAAAGAATGCATTCGGTTTTTCCTACATGCATAGATAATTTATTTTCGGAAAACCACTGATTGCATGATATGAGATCAGACTTTAGTTTTTTAGAAACAGTATTGGGGTCAAGATCAAAACAAATAGGACGCTATCGTCGGCGTATAGTACACGGCTGTTTACACCAGACCCCTTTAGTTTTTTTATCGAGGTAGTTAATCCCTTGCCGAGGACCACAACGCGCCACCTCTTTTTATATTTTCATAAGCTTGTAATCTGCGGACATATGTTACAAAATCGAGATTTTTCCCTTTTTTATCAACTTTACCTGATGATTTTAATGGGTTACCCCAGGCGAATTTTAAAAATTCTTTTTGTAAATATATTTTCAATATATTATTAAACCGGCTTTGTATTTCACTAGCCCCCTCCATTACGATTAACATACGAAAATCGAGCATAAAAATTGTAACAAAATCGCTTTTAATCTAATTGAAAAATAATGATTTTAGTGATCTTTGAATTTCGTTTTATTATACTTAACTATAACATAAATGAATATTTTTACATCCTATGATTCAGCATTAATTTGTCTTTATTCTGATATAAAATTTGATATGGTAATCACAATAATAATAATTTTATTCTCGTTTAACTGCATTATGCATTTTCAGAATTGACCGTCCGTAGTACTAAAATTATTCAAGTTACATGGGATAATGTTCATTATTTGACTTTAATGGTCCATAGTTATGTCCTTAACTAATATAGTTATGTCCTAAACTAATATGTTGAAAAAATATATTGTTGCTTTTCGATGACACACATTTTCATTGAACTTATCATATCATTTAATTCATTATAATTTAAGATAACTATATTTTATGGACATATATGACTTTTATATAGGCATTTATAAGGCCTGGAAATTATCTTGGCTAAAATGTAATCTTCGATTAGCTTAATAAATTGCAATTCATCCCATACGTTGTGCTCATGTCGAAATAATAATTATAATTATGCAGTCGTTCTTATAATGATATTCAAATTTAAGCGGATTATTTAACACGATGAAAATTTGCCTTTGCGGCAATAAATGTGTATGAATTAAACAAGCATCAAAGCATAATCCTCCTTTGAGGTGGATCATAAATTGTCTCGCCTTTAAATAGCTCTTTGAAATCAAAAACAAAGCGTGATTTTTATTTTAAAAAAACGTAATTATGATATAAAGGAATGCTTTCCAGTATGAGGAACTTCAATTTACAGTCACATTCTTTATGAATCTTTAGTTAATGAGGGTATAATTTCTAGTGTTTGCACTCTTTTTACGTGGTCGATTTGGGCATAAATTGCAATGGAGGGGAAATATGACTTATACCATTAAAATAAGCTTACTTAGATCTATCACATATGTTAATTGCATAATAATTGACATGGGGCAACTATTTTAAAAAACAGTGTAAAGATGGTCAAAAATCAAGATTTTTACCGAATTTTATGCATTAACACCACAGAACAAGCATGGTTAATCCTTTTGTAAATAAAAAGTGGGGTTGCTGAAATGTGAGGCATTGATGGCAGCAAGAAAACTAAAAGGGTCAATTTGGAGTGAGAATAAACAGCCGTGAGTAGTAGCTTACTCTCGACACTGATCTCCATATCGTTATTATAGCACAAGTATAGCAAGGGGGCTAGCAACCCTCCCTGTGGGACACCGCACGTAATATCTCTCGCACCGGAGACTACACCATTTATCATAACACATTGCTTTCGATTTGACAAATAAGAGCTAAACCACGTGGGGTCTATACCAATTGCCGTTAACTTTTTAAATAGAATTTCGTGGTTCACACAATCAAAAGCTTTTTGGACGTCGAGTAATAGCATACCGACATATTTGCCTTTTGAAATTTCGGTTTTTATCCAATCTGTGAGGTAAATTAGACAAAGTCAGTTGAATGTTGTGGTCGAAAGCCAGATTGGTAATCATAAATGATGTTATTATCTAGTAGGTATATTTGAAGTTGATTGTAGACACATTTTTCAAAAAATTTTGATACATATGGTAGAACGCTTATTGGTCTATAGTTTCCCTACTTCAAGGCTACTGTTTTTCTTATACAGAGGGGGTATCCTTCCCTACTTTCAGTTCGTCTGGTACAATACCTGTTGTTATAGAACAGTTAATTAGAGATGCTAGGGGGCTAGCTAGAAGCGATGCCCCTTCCTTTAAAAAACCTAGGGGATATATTATCAAGACCTGTGCTCTTTTTAGCGTCTAAACCCTCAAGCTCCTTTTTCACATATTCGACACTTACTGGTTTCAGTTTGAAATAGCCTGGAATAATTTTTTTTCTTGCTCAAATAATGTGTATTTATACATTCAATATGCAGGTGTGGATTTGGAGGGGGCGCACCCGGCGAACGCCCCCCCCCCTGTTTGCCCTTATATATAAGACGAAAAAATAAATTTGCGCCACCCGGTTCAGTATGACAATTCATACTGTTGCGCCCCCAGGTTCAATATTTTCTGGATCCGCGCCTGGTATGCTTAGTTTCCGGATTCTAAATTTGTACATTATGAATCTAAGGTATTTGACTGTCAGTTAAACACACGTGGTAAGTCCTCTCATGTGCGGTTTCGAGTGCGAACATTAAGGAATCTTGTTCAGTCTACTTTGTTCTTTTGTATTTTTTTTCGCCTATGTAACCTGATTGTCTAATTTCTTAAAGCGATTAATGAATCCGTTTGAAACTTGCGTGACCACTTCTGAATCTATCGACGTTATCTTTTTCTGTAATTGCACTTCGTCGAGTGGAACAAAGCCACACTATGTCGTATTTCTTCTTTAGTTTATTGATTTTGTCTTCATTTGAACCAGCTCATTCTAAACATACCAAGCTATCGTGGCAGAATTCACATCAAAGTAGTTTGTCTTCTATATTTGTAAATATGGCCTTACATGTGCAGCATTCTGCTAGTTAAATAAATGAGAAACTATTGTGTCATGAATTGTTTTGAGATTGTCGCATGGTAATTCAACTTGCATAGTTCTGTTGTTATTCGGCGGGCTTTTCTCTTCCAGGCATATTGAATAAGGTTGGCAATATGTACTAATAGCTAGCATTTCAATCTATTGTCTAATGACTAAATATCGATAAAATAAATTAAGCATATCTTATTTGTTTATAATTTGAGTGTTAAAAGGAACGATATAATGTCATGTTCACAAGGACAATTCTGGAAGTTTTCAGCACACAATTATACAAACTATATACTTATGTTCCTTTTCATATACATTTGCAGTGTCGTTCATTCTATGGCTAGACACAATATATAATCAAACTTTCATAATTTGAATTTTCATACAGCCATTTTATGCAACACGCTACATAGTGATAACCATGTTGTTTATTCATTCTTTATTGATTAAATAGAGAAAGTACATTAAAACCCAGGATACTGGTTGGGGCACGTTAGTGCTCCACCAAAACAGGGTACACAATACAATACATATATTAAGATATAACATTGAAAATAATACTTTGCTACGAGATAAATAATATCACAGACGGGTTTGCATTAAAAATAAGAATAGATGACTAAATTAGTTATTCTAAAAGTGCAAGACTGTTCCAGTGTGGTTCGTTACGAGCCAAGTATATGATGTAGGAGCACACAAGAGCTGTTTGAGATAGATTACTAAGATGAGCGTGACTTTAGTTTCATTAAAAACTTTAAAAACTTTAGATATCTGACTTTTATTTTCTTTGTTATAACGCCGCGACTACCGACTTTGAAACACAAAAGTTCACAATTAAAACCATTTGATTTAATATATGATGCCAGTTGGGTATATCGTTCAAGTTGTCGCTCTCTAGCAGTCTCTATATTGATTTCGAATGGAACTGTGAGTTCACAAATTAGAACGGTATTGTTTTCCTTATCATGGACAACAAGGTCGGGTTTCTCGGCCGTTGGCACAATGTTAGGGGGGATGGTGCCCCCGTTAATTATATGGCCGGGGAGATCTGCAAAAACTGATATCCAATGAATGATTAACACACAGTTCTGAAGTTCTTTTGACTAGATATTGCAGTACTGAATTGTGGCGATATGTAAATCTACCTTGTTCCAAGGCTATAGGGTACGAGTTTGGCAAATGCGAGAGGGAACCGTGATTGCCACATAGCTTGCATTTATCGTTGGTCCTTTTACCCCATAAACTTAAGTTTGCTGGGGACGGGAGACAGTCTATACACGATCTAATGGCGAAACTCAGTACATTTTTGGGCATGTAATAGCAGAATGATCTCCAGGTGAGATCAGACTTTTCGATTTCGAGGAGTTTGAGAAGGTTCCCTTGCTTTGCAAGGGGGGGGGCGATATACTTCGACCAGTGTTCTTGTTTATAGTTGTTTATTGTTCGCTGGAGAGAAGGCTTGAATATTTTCCACGAGTGTGGTACGCTACAGCTAGCTTTTGCAGTATCTATGAGGGCGATTGATTTTTTAGTTCCATATTTTGTGGACTTTTTGGTCCAATTAGATTCGCGCTTTATCTTTTCGTTCAGGGCATTCTTGACCCGGGGATCACCTTTAAATAAGGTGGACGCAAAAGACATTGTTCGAGATTCTAGGTACATTTCGGATATTCGTTTCACATTTAAGCCATATTGTGAGAAGAATATCGCCGGGGTAGCGCCGTTTTTTTTGGACGTTAGACCATGATTTCATGTATCTAGTCCGTAGGGCGTCAAGCGCTTGGAGTTGGGTATCCGTTAGGCCATGCACAGTTAGTATGTAGCGTAGACCGTAAGAGGGTAGACCGTAATCACAAAAAAACCCGCATCTTGTACTCGTTTCTGATAGCACTATTATCAATGTTTAAGAGCATTGTACTTATTTTCTCATGTTAGATGTTGAACGTTTCCGCAGTTTTTCCGAAATATGTAATATACGATCCTAGGAATTTTCCGGTTTTTCAAGGACTGTTGGGAAGGGTGTCTTGCCTATTAAGAACGTGATAGGCTTTGGTTTACCCGCACAAATTGAAATGGATCTGCATTTTGACGGTTTAAGTAGTAGATTCATAGATAACAGTTTCTCGTTTATATCCTGGATGAGGCTGTGATGAGTCAGCTTGTTAGTGGAAATAAGACAAAAATCGTCAGCAAATGGCAGCGTAATATAGTTATGAGAATTAAGGCTGTATCCGTACTTGAATTCTTGCGATTTGAGGTTTTGTATTATTGGGTTGAAGACCATGAGAAATAGGATGGGGGACCAGGGGTCACCTTGAAACACACCGCGTTTGAATGAGAAATTATCCGAGTTCCATTTAGGACCAGTAACACTTCCGTTCAGGCGACTGTAAAGATTGCGAATGTATTGGGTAAGAACTGGAGGGAAGTTGTATCGAGCCATTATTCGATAGATCAGGTCGTGTTCAACAGAGCCAAAGGCGTCGGCTAAGTCGAAAAAGGTAATATGGATCGTCTTTTTATTCGTTCGAGCGTTTGCTAGGAGTTCGTGCATGGTTTGGGTGTGTTCGATACATCCGTTAATTCCTCAAAGAAATGCCTTTTGCGTTGAATTATCGATAATCCCGTTCGAGCACAGAAACGTTGCCGTACGCTCGGCCATGATTTGGTGAAACAATTAACCGACACATGATGTAAGCGAAATCATTCGGAAGTTGGAGGGGTAGTCCGGGCTGTTAGCCTTATATATGAGAGAAACGTGAGAGGTCGATCATGATTCTGGGGGCTCTCCGGTTTCGAGGAGCTTCGTGAAAAGCGTACTCAGAAGTGGTGCGAACAGGGTAATTTTCAGAGGAGCCCATACATAAGACCATCGGGTCCAGGAGCAGAGGTTGCTTTCTTGTTTGCGAGAATTTCCTTTTTTTTTGGCCGAATCGGGCTTAGGTTGAAGTAGGTTGATGCATCCGCAGATTGGGCTGGAACGAGTGGAAACCATCTGATCTTTTCATCGACAAGAGGTTGGATGCACTTTTGCGGGTAATGGTCGTCGGCTAATGATTTGGTGAAAGTGGGTTTTTGGATGGAAGTGTCTAAGGAACCGTTACAGCACTGTTTTGAAAATCGCCAAAAGTCCTGTCTATACATGTTCCCTTGGTGAGATATCAGTTTATGCTTCTCCTTTGTCTTAATGATGTTTTAAAGGGCACTATGTGCTTTTATGGCTGAGCGAAACTCTTTCCGATCTTCCGGTGTTGCATCCTTGCTCATCGCTTTCTTGCGTAGGGCATTTTTTGCTTTTCAGGCCTGTTCGAGGGTTTTTGGGGGGTGTTTTATATAGGAGACACTTTCTTCGTCTCGAACAAATTCTTCGTTAGAGGCCAAAAAGTTCCGGGTAATTTCAACAAATTGATCACCTGCTATCTTCGGAGATATTGAATTCGACGCGAGTTCGTGGTGGAGGGGTGCGAGAAGAGATTTGAGCGAATGATCGTGTGTATTCCATAGCTCCTGTGTCAGAGGCGGCATATTAAATTTTACGTATCCCAATACACATGTAATCCTAATACACAAGACAAAGACCCAAACAGTATTGATCGCTAGTCTATCCATTGTTATGTATAATCAAGTGTACCTAATGCTCTCATGTGTATTTATCCAAAGTATGTGTGTGTTGTTACTAAAATTATTTATCAAAAGTTCGTATTTGCATTTAGAAGTTTACTCGAAAGTTTGTTTGCATTTGTCATGTTGATTTATTTCTACATGATTGTAGGTCATATTTAAATTGAGTTATTCTTTGTCTCAAGTAGTTGGCTATTAAGCCAGGTCCTGGTTTTCCGGCCTCAATCCATAATTTAAACGCTTCTCTTGCTAGCATGTGTATTTCTTTGCAGTACATGTTCCATCCCGTAATCGGTTTAGGACCTTTTTCACTTCGGTGTGTTGAAAGTATAGATATTCAAATGCCTTTCGGATTGCAGTAAATATATCATGATACAAGGAAAAAGGGCGTACGACGTAGATGGTATTTAAGCAGGTGTATGGGTATAGGGGGGGGGGCATCGACACTTATCTATCAGCACTTACCGCACTCAAACCTCCATTAACTAGCCATATGCTGAAGAGACGTTCAGCGAGCATGCCTTCCAAAGAGTAGGGTGAGAATTGGCTAGAGAGAAAGAGAAGGAGAAGAGACATGCCCGCTTGATAGAGGTTCACCCTGTGGCACAGAGTGACATTTAACGAAGTGGGCGAAAGTCCTGGCAGCCGTACCAATACCAAAAAGTACAATTTGTCTATGGCTTTTATACAGTGCAAGGATCTACAGTTAACATTGTCACATTTGATTGCGTCCTTTGGTAATTCTATATGCTTAAGATACATATATGTTTTTGTTATATAACGGAGCTTCTTCTTATGGACATATGACTCCGTTTGATATTTGGTTTATGGTGCCTGGTTTTCGAAGTTATATTCAAAGAAATGTTAAATTCATACGTAAAAACCACTCATGTTGGCCAAATGCAGTGTTAATTTTCACAACACTTGTCTGTGGTATTTCGTCCAATATTCATTTCGATATTTTCTTCCGACATTTGTTTTGTTTCCGGTTGTAAAAAATAAAAGAAAAAAAAAACTGATTTTTACCCTTTGATCATAGGCTTATGACATCAAAAGTATACATTAAGATATAAAACATGTTTGCGGGTGTATCGAGTAGCGGTATGATTATATTCATTTTATTGATTGTTCATGACTCATAGACATTACGAGGATGAATGCGAAAGTGATGACAATGTTGACCAGTTGTTCATTTACAGGGGTGGACATATTATGAACTGGACATAATATGTGCGCCCGTTTTTAGGCCCCAACCCCAAAGGTTGGGGGCCTATAGATTCGGGGTGTCCGTCCGTCCATCTGTCCGTCCGTCTGTCCGTCTATCATCGATTCTTTTCCAGGCTGTATGAAGTGTATCTTTGTAACGGATGGTCGTAGAGACCTCTAAATAGGCTCATATGAAAGGTCTTGGCATGTAGATGTGCCTTTTGACAGTTGTGGTCAGGTTTGGCCACCGGAAATGGCCAAATTTGGCCAAAATGTAAAAAAAAAAACATCGTTTTTTTCGGAACATGTGCATTTCCAGGCTGTTTCTTTGTAACGGATGGTCGTAGAGACCTGGGAATAGGCTCATATGAAAGGTCTTGGTCTGTAGATGTGCCTTTTGACAGTTGTGGCCAGGTTCGGCCACCGGAAATGGCCGAATTCGGCCAAAATGTCCAAAAAACAGCGGTTTTTCGAAACATGAGCATATACGAGAGACTAAATACCCCTTGGAATCGGGGGGCGGTTGGGGCCTTTTCGTGTTTCACAAATACTTCCTTGTTAATTGTAATATTTCTTTCGTATTCAGCAGAGGAAAGTATTTTAAAGTCAATGTATTTATAAATACTTACAAGTGTACCTAATGTATATTTGGACAGTGTTTAAACCATTAAAAAATTTGAATCATGAAAGAAATTTGACCCTCTAAAACTCATATTAGCGCTCATATTATGTCCAGTTCATATTATGTCCACCCGTGTACTGAGTCCGAAATGGTCAGGGAGGTTTGGTCTTAGTTTTGAATTTGAAGATGAGCGAATTGTAAGGCAACACCCAAGATTCAGGCTATTTATATTTAACAAATTGTGGAATCCTCCGATCCACTTTACAGGCCGATGTCTAAACAGACAATAGGCATATCTACTTACTAAGATCTTTCTTTTGTCATATAATCAAGTCCATACGACACCTTCTCGAAAGCTACTAGCAAATATAAGCTTATTATCAGGAAACAATATTGTCGGGCCACGAGGCTAAGAAACAAATCGTGGAGGAAAATCTTGATCTGTTTCTTTTTATTAGGTCTCAACACCAAAGTTGGGGGCCTATAGAGTTTGGATGCCCGTCTGTCTGTCCTTTCGTCTGTCATTGCTCTCTTGTACGAGCTAGAACTTTTGAACGGAAAGTCATAGAGACTTGGTTATAGGCTCATTTGAAAGGTCTCGGTGTATAGATGTGCCTTTCGACAGTTTCGGCCACCGGATTAAACTATCGAAAATTGGCCAATTTTGGCCAAAATGTCCAAACAGCAGTTTTTCGAAATATAAGCTTGTTCGGGATATAACTTTTGAACGGTTTCGGCCAAATTCAGCCACCGGAGGTTGACCAAAGGGGGAATTTG